>JAECUM010007815.1:30000-91650 GCA_016617855.1 Megalonaias nervosa | reverse complement strand
ACATACATACATACATACATACATACATACATACATACATAGACTGGTCACTCTGATAGAGATGCATACCATAAACAATTTTTCTGAACTGATGCGTACCACAGTATGCCGCAATTATTTTAGGGACCAGCAATTTAATGTTTTGGGGCAGAGGCGTGACATTTTTAAAAAAAAAACAACAAAACAAACATGGGTCAGTAGCAATCGTAGCCCCTCAGGCTCCTAAAATTAAATGGTCAGTACTTTATATTCGATGAATATGCTGTTTCTATGTCAATTGATGTGAAAGTTTTCATCTAAAACTTCCACTAAAATGGGATGATTAGGCTTACACTAGAGCCGACATCCTGTGAAAGATATTATGCTGATTTTATAGTTTGTTGATTCGAATAGGAATTTGCTAGCTATTTGATATAACATGCAGGCTAGCTTTGAGTGGGATGCCAACATTTTATTATATATTATAATCGAAATTAATTTGGGACAAAATACAACTTACTTTTTAAAAAGTATTTGGTAATGTAAAATGAAAACATGCTGTTAATATCACTAAATTCGTAACAAGATTACTCGGGAATTTCCGTATATTCCCTAAATGACGGAAACTATTTAAGTGCCAGTACAGTAAAAAAGTATCGTTGCACATACCACCGGAAAAAAAATACCGCGGTAAACCGGTATATCAGTAATACCGCGCACCTCTACATTCTGAGCAAAAGTTTTGAAAGCGGTGTTGTTTTAACAAAATACGACATTGAAGCATTTGTTGAGCTAAATGTAAAATTGAGTAAGGTAAGATGGATATATTATGATAAAGATTTTATCATAATCTTCTTCTCATTTCTTGCTATGAGAAGGAATTACTCATGACTTAAGAACTGTCTCTGTCCATGGTTAGAGAGAGAGAGAGAGAGAGAGAGAAGAAAAAGTTCGGGCTCTCTTAAGAAGGTGTCACGCATAATGGTGTAGATACGACTACATTCCTTGGGGGAAAAGCTCGGCAATGCGAGGGTACGGGATCTGAAGAAGATAGATGAGACCTCTCTAGCTTTGGGACTAACAATTTTATTGATATAATTGATATAGATAGATATATAAAGTCACATTCCGGAGATACAACCTATAAACCTTTATATTGAAAAATACATAAGATATATACTGAGTACTTTACTTTGATCTTACCAACTTCATACGTTTTGTGATTCCTGTATTTTAGAATATAATACAAATAATTAGATATTGTTTGAATTCAAAGAGCATAAAATTCAATAGTTGCGATTAATGCAACAATCATTTTAAAGAAATATATTTTACTCAATTTTAAGAGAAAATACTAATTTGAAATAGATTACTGAACATTATTCTTTATTACTTAAAGAATATTTTATTCCCAAATTAAATCTTAGCATGAAGTTGGTAGCGAATTAGTCTTTTCACCATAATAAAAACACAAATGAATATAAATTCTTAAAAACAATTAAATAGTCCATTACATTATAATATTAAAATAAAAAGAGAACTCACTACGAAAGTTACCACAGAAATCTTTAACTTTTAAAGGTACTTATTCATTAAGAATTTTACGAACACAAACGATTCTTACCTGTAAGAAGATAGATGAGACCTCTCTAGCTTTGGGACTAACAATTGAAGATACAAGCGGCTCGGAGCATTATTTATACTGGTTCAAGATACCCTTGGCCATATTTGGTAAAGATGTTGGTACCAAGAGTATCATGCAAGCAGCGCGTGTATCCTGTCCCAAACCAGAAAGAGGCTCAGTCTATCCTGATGGAATCGAATATGTTCTTTACATTATAATCCGCCTAATCAGCATTATATTCGTGTCAGGAAAACGGTTAAACCTTAGGTTACTAAGTCAGACAGAACGCTAGGAATTTTTGCCACTGAGTGTTGTTTCTGCTGAGTTAGCATACGCATGTATAATACGGGAGAGAATATTTGTACTTGTTGTAAAGGAAGCAATCTTTATCAAAATAGAATAGTTATAGGAGGCAAAATAGAATATAGTTATAGAAGGCAAATAAAGTTAATTTCCATATTTTTTGTGGAAATTATTTCCAATATTATTTAATGAAAAATTCATCAAATGAAAAAATAGTTTTAATACAATTTAGAGAGAATTTCAATGTTATTACTTTTACTCAAAAATTCTATCCTAATAGATACATGCTTACAGTGATCAGGCCTGGCCCTAGGGCAAGGCGAACTAAGCAACCGCCTTGGGCCCTGCGCATCTCCGCAATGCAGATTTTTTGCTTGGGGCCCCGCGCTCATCGCTTGCTGCCTTGGGCCCCGTACATCCTATTGCTATAGCTCCATACAGATAATTCTGTTTTCAGTTGTCTTCATTATGGCACGGAGATTGGATGCTTTTATGTTACAGGCATATGGATATATCATATACACCGACTTGAAGAAAACTGTCCATTCTCATATGTAATTAAATACACATTTCTAACCAAGTTCACTTCACATATAGCCCTATCCACATTCCCCATATATTTAGACTAAACTATCAGGCAAGGTCCAACGCACCGTGTCCGATTAAAATGAACCCACTGAGATATATTACATTGCAATAATCTTCATGCGCCATGTAGAATGAAAATCAACCAACTGCGATACATGCACCATGTGGAATGAAAATAATCACCGCACTGTGATGGATTACACGACAATAATTTTCATGCACCATGTCAAATGAAAATCCAGACTCTGCGTTATATTAGAATGCAGCCATCGAGATGTAGATATTTTTATGCTCGAAAGAGGAAGGAGGAACTTCGTAAATAAAATATGTGCATGATAAGCATTTCTTCAGGATATTTCACTCATTTATTTTCACACGCATCCACTCTCCAAGAGTGTGCGAAATCAATAAAACTTTGCCTTTTCAACCCTATTACAGAGAACACTAAATGAAATTGTACCAACAAAGTAAAGGCCTGTCCATCAAGACGCAAATGTTAAGAATGCTTTGGGAATGGATAGTTCCGTTTTGAACGATAAGCTTCGCCCACTTAATTACTGTTGCTCCGGCTCACAAGCTATCGTGAAAATGACGGGACCAGTAGCATCAGCAAGAGATTCATTGAAAGATATTTTCGACAATATTTCTGAAACATTCCAACCTGATTGCAGTATTCTTTCAGATCGTGCGTTAAAGAAAGACTTGAATTACTACACCCGAATATATATTCATGAAATTAATATTTTTGATGGCGAAAATCAGGTCAAAGTTGCAGCATGTTGCTGGCGATCTATGAGGAACAACTAACATCCCGATCAACTTCAAGAAGACATCTTGCCAGAAAAGGACAAAATAACAAAAATTTTTATGTTCTTGCAAAGTTATGCATACTTATTAATTATCAGATTTTCTAGTATGGCTTCAGTATGTATTTTTAAGTTTTAAAACATGGCTGTCGTTATCTACATGTACCCTTTAAAATTTTTATCGTACATGTATAATTGTCACATAAGAATAAAACAAGTATTTTTTTTTATCTACAGTTAATAATTTTATTATGTAGGAAACCAAAAACTAAAGTTACAATAAATAAATAAACAATTTATGCAAAGTTGCTGAGTGATTGAAGGGAATGTGTTACGTTCTTTACCCGCGTTAAGATGTATCCTCACTTGGACGGATAAAACATTTCATAAGTGTATCATTGATCGGCCAGCAAATCTAAATTATATCAGATCAATGTAAAACGATCATTTATCATAATCTCTTCAAAAAAGAACGAAACAAGAATGAAACATCGGAATAAGCCACTACAGGCACGTTGACAAGGGATATATTTGTGTCCACTGTTACCTTTGTTTGCTAATTAGTGTGATTCGTTTTATCTTACTTTATTGATGTCATAACATTTTGCAGGTTTTATAAAATTAGTAATTTGTAAGAGATCAGTTTTATTTAAAGTCAGCATGACATAAAGTTAAATAAATGGCAGGACATAGCTTGCTGTTGTTTATAGTCTCAAGCCTAATAAAGGCAAAATAAATATTTGATTACAGTTTAACCTCTTCATGAAGTTAAAATATCTTTTTTAAATATAACAAAATTCGATAATAAAAATTGTATTCAAAATAATTAAATTTAAAAATTTTAAATAATTTATGTCAAAATCCAGTATTGCAATTATAGATATGTATAGAATTAAGGACATTCCAGAATTTAATGTATAGGGTGGTGTTTTGTCGACAATATGGTGGTGTTTTGTCAACGTGACACCAATAACAGGCAGCTGCTCAATTTTGAAAATTGTAATAAACACATCACTATTTAAGCATGATGCAGGATTAAAATATTTCCAATTTAATTTTAAAAAGCCAAAAAAAGGAATAAAAATAAAAAAATAAACAACACGTATACACATATTTTCTTTATTGCATGTAATTTTATGACTCGTATATGATATACGATTCGAACGTAATCATGCAATTAGCATAGAATTGTGTTCAATATTTTGACAAGCACAACAAGTAATATTATTATTTAAAAACAGTTTTGTGCATTTATATATGAAATATGATTAAAAATAATGGATCGCTTCCAACGCAGACATTTTTCCATATTGGTGTTTCGTTTGGGATTTTCTTTTTAAATATCCCTCTTGAATCCTTTCATAATTACGACAATCTGCATCGCATGTGCCCGAAGCACAACTGCGAACCATTTTACTGATAACTATTCGGTTATTTTCTGCGTAATCTTTTAAATTTCTCTGCAATTTAATAAGAAAGTAATCAAGCGTGATCTTATGTTTGTGAGCAAATATGGTGGATAGCAACGCGTAACTAAGCAATGAGTTCGATGCCTTTTTTTGATTGGTCGATGCGCCCAGTTTGATTGACAGGTCGAAACTATCCATTATAGTAATGCCTACTACAGAGCTAGTTCTCACTGGACAGCCGTCCATAACAGCTGTCACTTTTTACTTAATTTCAGACTCAACTTTCTCACATTTTTTCTGCAAGTAACTAATGTTCCATACCACCTACTAGACACACATTCAAGTCACATTTATAAATAATGATGGAGATACTGTGGTATAGCATATCTTTACCTTTAGCATTAATGCAGAACCCAATGGTCAATCATACGAAACTGTTTAATGATACCTTAGTTCTTAGTCTCTGCACTACTTTGCAAGGTCGAGGTCAGCAACACTTTTTTTTGGCATGATTGCATCTGGCCGACATGAACACATGATCATCTTGACCTCGGACAGTTATGCAGACCTAATGCCATATTTATTTATCGGCCCGACGGTGGACCTACCTGCGAAGTTTTGAATGCCAAAGTGGACTTTCTTTTGCAATATTTAGTCGTTTGTGACTTCTTTTCAATTGTGTATGTAAACGTTTTACATGTGAACTTCATAATTAAGGAACTGATTACCATAAAAAAGGCTGAAAGATAAAATGCATTGCATAACATTAAACCAGGATGAAGGAACATTAGGAAGTGACACATATACATTATCATACACAAATGAAAAACTAACAGAGAAGAACAGAAAGTTCACCACAATGAACAACTAGTTATGGCCGACGAATCAAATATTGACAAGAACAGGGCGAATAACAAATTTTCAAAACGACTGAATAAAACTGAGCAAAAACGTTTGCAGGGCCAAGCATTCGAAATATGCAAGGTTCCATCCGTTACTCAGTATTTGCAGATTATAATAAACGGTAACGGCAATATCACTTTATTTTTGGGGTTGGTGTTAAAGCTTTTTGTCAACTGAACGATCCTAAAACGTACAAGTAAGTGACCGAATGAGGATGGATATGCTGAAGCGATCCCCAAACATTCAAGAAAGTGACCGAATGACGCTTGATATGCTGAAACGATCCCACACGACGCTGCATAGGCTGAAACGATCCAACCTAAAATTAGCACTTGTAGATTAATTTATTCTCGAGGATTGTGAGGCCGAGTGATTCTTATGATTGCCTCCCACTTAAAAAACAAAAATAAACCAACAACCCAACCAAAACCCCCACCAAAAAAACCCAACCCAAAACAAACAATTGATTGGGTTGTGAGCATATACAAATCTTTTTCTTCACATACTCACGTGCAATATAATTCCACCATGACGAGGTTTAAAATCTAAGTTAAAACTACTAATCCCATTAATCTATCATGCCTGTAGATAACGGTTTATCTATCTATCTATTTTCAACCGTCCTAAATTCGTGCCCATTCTTGATTCATGTGCCATGTTTCTCGCGACCTCAGGCGCTTGTTTTGAGATCATGATGTCATCAACTAGGTCACTAGCGTTCGTTGACAGTGAAAGTAAGTGCTGCGTAAGAAACATTCCACGTAATGAGATTTAAATACGCAATACAAGTCAAATCAAAGAAAACACAGTGGAAATGTCCAATTAGGCCAATGTTGTTCTTGCCACAAGTTTGTGGCCAAGGAGTGTTAGCAGTTCAAGCCAGGGCCGGTAATCATGTGTTGGTTTTCTTTACGTTTTTATTAGCGGGAACCCAGAGACAGATTTTTGAGATGGCAAAGCTAATATATGATCATATTATATATATATATATATATATATATATATATATATATATATATATATATATATATATATATATATATATATATATATATATATATATATATATATATATAATGTTTGATAAATATTAATGGAAAATTAATCCGTATGAAATTTTTCACGGAAATATTTTAATATAAGGAAAAAACATAATCTTTATTATTACGTGGCATGAGATAAATCTTTTTAAAGTTCATCCTAACTTTAAATATGATAATTTAAACGCAAACCTTGAAGAATGTTTTTAAAGAAATGCATTATATTTCTTTTTTGTTTGTCATTTTTGTCGTGATTATTTATAAGCAATTTATTGCAGTCAATATACATTTGAAAAATGAAATATATTACAGATATTCATAATAAAGGGACATTATAAATGATAGATTTCTAAAGCTTGACCTAATTGTCACATTCCAATTTAACGTCACGTGGCCTGTATTTCAGGGGCATGAACCTTGAAAGAACTTCCGGAAAAAGACAAATTTTTACACGCTCGGAAAAACAGTAGCTCGCATGGAAGTTAGAGAATTTATAGACATTTCTCCAGGCCCGGCCCTAGGATGTGCGGGGCCCGAGGCAGCATGCGGGGCCCAAGGCAGCGAGCGATGAGCGCGGGGCCCCAAGCAAAAAAGTTGCATTGCGGAGATGCGTGGGGCCCAAGGCGGTTGCCTTGTTCGCCTTGTCCTAGGGCCGGGCCTGCATTTCGCAACAATGAACAAATTAAGTAGATAAGAGTTGAATACTTTCTATTGCAGTATTACTAGTTTCTCGCAATAGTATAATATAAGCGTTAAAATTAACCTTAAAGGCAAAAACTATGGCAGGTCGACGATAACTTTATTATTATTATTATTAGTAGTAGTAGTAGTAGTAGTGGTGGTGGTGGTGGTGGTAGTAGTATCGTTTAAGGTCTCGATACTGCAACAAACGATCTATAAATAGTACATCGTACTTCTCACCTTAGAAAATTCATGAAGGACAATTATGCCAGACAGTATTATGAATATACGTCTGTTATTATGGCAAAGAAAGAACCAATTAGCGTCTTCCGCTAACTATTCATTATTTATCAGATCACCGATCATCAAAGAAATATCGCACAATAATTCCTTAAATGTCCATAGTTCTAAACGATAAATAGTTTTCCTTGTGGGAGGACGTAAACGCAAATGATATCCTTCGATTCAAGGTTTTCATGGTGCTGGAACACAAATTTGTAATCACGGAATTTTCAAAGGCAACAAGACGTACATAATTTGTGTGCACGGAAGATTTGTTTACTCATGCATTAAATTCCCGTCCAAAATGGTGATGAATGGATTAGTGTGCACAGAGTGAGATAAAATTATAAACGAAAACGTTAGTCACTAATAACAAGGAAGTGTCTTCGTACTGATTTGACGGCTAAAGGTTTAAAGATTTTCAATGGAGTAGTAATTAATTATATTCATCACAGAAAGGTGGATATAATTTTATCTTGCCCGTCAGGACGTGCACGTGTATGCACGTTTTCATGCCAACACTTTTGTTTCATAACGACTTAAAAACTTTGAGATATTATTAGGAATGTTCTGTACGTTAGATGTGCACGCCGGTATCAAACTTTAAATCAGTCTCTTGGGAGTGGTGAAGTAAAGACTTTGACACTTATACATATAGGGTGTGGAGGTGTACATGAAGGGAGTGGATTTGTAGAGATTTAGAGTGTGACACTTTATACACAGAGGGATTGGAGGTGTAGAGATTTGGAGTCTGACACTTGTGCATATAGGGAGTGGAGGTGTAGAGATCTGGAGTCTGACACTTGTACAAATTGGGAGTGGTGGTTTAGAGATTTTGAGTCTGACACTGGTACATATAGGGAGTGGAGGTGTAGAGACTTTGAGTCTAACACTTGTACATAAAGGGAGTGGAGGTGTAGGGATTTGAGGTCTGACACAGGTACATAAAGGGAGTGGAGGTGTAGAGACTTTGAGTCTGACACTTGTACGTAAAGGAAGTGGAGGTGTAGAGATTGAGTCTGACACTGGTACATAAAGGAAGTGGAGGTGCAGAGATTTGGAGTCTGACACTTGTACATATAGGGAGTGGAGGTGTAGAGATTTGGAGTCTGACACTGGTACATAAAGGGAGTGGAGATGTAGAGACTTTGAGTCTGACACTTGTACATAAAGGGAGTGGAAGTGTAGAGGCTTTGAATGTGACACTTGTACGTATAGGAAGTGAGGGTGTAAGTCTATATAGTTCGGACGTCAAAACAACAATCATGGATATGTTCTTACTCAAAAGAGACTACTGAATAAAAATTCAACGATAGACAGTACAATTATCCGGTTTATGCAGTTTAAACTTCAGATTTCATTTCAATATATGAATTTCATGATGGTTTAAGCATACGTTTTCTTGTTGATCAACAAATAACTACCCGAGAGCTTTGATATGGGTTAATACCCATGATCAATTTCTTGTGTGGATGTAGTGTGTTTATAATTATACCATTAAAATGTAATTACAAAATGAATAAAAACACAACAAGCTTCCGAATCACTATATTTAAGTAATTTATACAAGTATACTAATTTTAATTTTAATTAATTGTAAATAATTTTCACATAAAGCGAAAGTTTGATTCATAGTATACATGCAATAATTTGTATGGAATGAAAATAAACGGACTAAAATGTAGCCAGTTGGATTTAACTTAAAAATAACCATATCTATTAAATTAGACGACATTAAAGTGTGAAAGATTTTATGTTATTATGTATGAACTATGAATTATTTCTTGATTAAGGTATATACTGACCCTATCAGCGTATTTGCATTGGAAAGGGGTTAAAGTTATGGCTTTGAAATAATTTTTTACGAGTATTTAAAACTTGAAATAAGGACACCTCACATAATTTTCAATGGATTCAGTGAAATCTCTGTTTCTTAAGATAAAGAAAGAAAAGAAAACAGCTAAAAGAAATAAAAAAGTTTCTAAAAGATAAGAGACAAATACTTTAAATCTGCCAATGAATTGAAAAATCTCAAAACATTGGAACAGTTTTGATTATCTAATGACTCAGTACTTTTGCTTTCCAGGTAATTGCGTGGATTGTACAGAATTAATATAAACAATCATACATTTCTTCACTATATACTTACGCATAATAAAAGAGGAAGGTATGTTTGAAAGGATTAATTCTTTAGATTTTCATCAAGACAGTGAAAGCAATACTCTCAAATAACATGGATACATGAAGGCAATTCTTTCCACATAACATTGATACATGAAGGCAATACTTTACACATAACATTGATACATGAAGGCAGTACTCTCACATAGCATTGATACATGAAGGCAATACGCTCACATAAGACTGATACATGAAGGCAACATTCCGTACATAAAGTTGATACATGATGGCAATTATTTCCACATAACATTGGTACATGAAGGCAATAATTTGCACATAACATCGATACATGAAGGCAGTACTCTCACAAAGCATTGATACATGAAGGCAATACTCTCACATAAGATTGATACATGAAGGTAATATTCCGTAGATAAAATTGATACATGATGACAATTATTTCCACATAACATTGGTACATGAAGGCAGTTCTTTCCACATAACATTGATACATGAAGGGAATACTCTCCACATAATATTTATTCATGTAGAATTTATTGGAATACAATCTTATCAACTACATTTTCGTGCCACACATCTTATCAACACCACTTTGAAAAACATTTTATATATTTTATAGCCATCTGCATTTCCAATGATGTGGAATTATCAACAAAAACGCATATATTCAAATAATTTAACAATGCAAAAATCAGAGAACCGTCGGATAGATCCGAATTGGTGACAGGAACTATAGCTTGTCCACACCGGAAGTGAGACGACTGACACCTGCAGGGTATACAAGAAAGTATATTCAAACAAATGTCTGAAAAGGTTTAAGATAAATGCTTTCATTTCGAACATTGCCAAAGCATTAGTCAGTTCGTCCATTCACATAGTCACTATGCCTTCAATATATAGGTGGTTGCTCTTAATATAAAATCGTTATGCTTTTAAATTAGCAGCCGAATGTTGGTTAAACCCTTCAGGGGCGAGCGCATTAGACAGAAATCGAAACTATTATTTTAAATTAAAGAAAAGATTTATGCATGGTATGCTTTGCTTAATACGCTACGAAAACTAAGATGATGCATGTGTTTATTTATGTTTCTTTTGTACAGAAGAGATTACAAACTTTGTTTAGCATTAAACTGCAAAAGCAATGTATAGCTACATACGTGATGATGCAAACCTATCCCAATGCTTTTTCGTGTAATTAAGTGTAATATTACTCCATTTAGTTAGAAAAATAGCATTAAATTTACATAAAATGTACAGACCAAACAATAATTATTAGTTTTAAAATGCAATATACTCATAATAATATCTATACTAGTTATTTTCTGACCTTCTCTGTTGCGCAAAGTATAAAAGTTTAGGCAACACAGTAAAGATTATTTTCGACTTGTAGGTATAATGGCTTTAAATTTTTCTATTGGCCTTGAGCAGTAATATATTGGTAAATATTTTCTTCTCAATTCCTTATAAAATGGACAATCAAGCAACAAAAATGATACTTTTGTTTTCAACTGTTCTTGTATTACACCTGTTACATAGCCGTTCGTTTTTTGTTTTGGTACTCCCTCATAACGACCCCTTTCTATATTCAAGTTATGCGATTTGTTCCTTGGGATCCCCTCATAACAACCCGTTGTATATTCACGTTATGCGATTCGTTCCTTTGTTCTCCCTCATAACGAATCATTTCTATATTTAAGTTATGTGATTCTTTCCATGGGACGCCCTCATAAAGACCCCTTTCTATATTCAAGTTATGCGATTTGTTCCTTGGGATCCCTTCATAACGACCCCTTTCTGTATTTAAATTATGCGATTTGTTCCTTGGGATCCCCTCATAACGCCCCCTTTCTATATTCACATTATGCGATTCATTCCATGGGACGCCCTCATAATGACCCCATTCTATATTCAAGTTATGTGATGCTTTCCTTGGGATTCCCTCATAACGAATCGTTTCTATATTCACGTTATGCGATTCGTTCCATGGGACTTCCTCACAACGACCCGTTTCCATATTTAAGTTATGCGATTCGTTCCATGGGACTCCCTCATAACGACCTATTACTGTATTGAAGTTATGCGACTCGTTCCTTGGTACTCCTCTTAACGACCCGATTCTATATTCAAACTATGCGATATTACTTTGAATCTATCTAGTGCATTTTTAAAACGAGCTTCATTTATCACACTCATGTAATCTTCAAATTCATTACAAGTGGTACTGTTCAAGCTTGTTTTATGACCTCATAGTGGCTATCAAATATTTTACTTATACTAATCTAAGACTCAGTCTCTTATGTTACTGACTGGAATCACAATATTACAATTATTGTTCCATACGTAAGAAAATCCTAGATTATATCTCAGATTTTACTTGAAATGCCCTGTCTTAACAATATAAGAGTTACTGTTATCAGCGTCGCTATTTAACATATGTTCTAAAAATCAAACTATCTATATTTATCAGTATTCAAGTCCAAAATTTTAAAACGTTTATTTTTCTAATTTTCATCAACAGATATCTAACCAGTTCACCACATAAAATATCCAAATTAGTAAATTGTTGTCACCGTTAAAAATCGTTTGCCAAATATTGTATGAATTTGCTAAATGTTTATTTTTTTCTGGACGGAAACCCCATATAACTGATTTATAAGTAAACACGGATCGAAGAATAGATTTTAAAAAAAATTAAAATTTTTTCCCTTGCTGAAATAATTTATATACATTATAAGAACTTCATTCCCCTGAACACTTAGACATTTTTTTGAACACTAAGGTATTTTTTTGTGAACAGAACGGTATTTTTGGGTTCGTAGCCATGTACCCTTTTTTTTAAAACAAATTCAAACATAAGTATTTAAATATATCTACATTTCTCATGATTCACCATTGTAATCGACTAATTGGTTTGTATTATTTTGTATTTATGCCTCATTCAAACGCCATAAATTTTATTTTGCTAGTGTTAACATAAAGGTCCCCAGAATGGGTACATGATTCGATATAAATCAGCAATGTTTGTAATGAAATTTCAGTTTTTGCAAAAATTACTGCATATAATAAAAACACATATAAATCATCTACAGAGATAACATCTGTTTATGAAAGTGCAAATGTGAAAATTTAGAATTGCATATTTATTTTGTATCTTGGAGTTTTAGAATGTTTGCAGTTAATGTAGAAAACTCTTGTATTAAAGGCATTTGAACCCGTTCTGCTTTTATCTTTACATTGTATTCATTTTTTGCCAGAATGTTTCAACATCTATACCTTTTGTCTCGTTGTGAATATTTACTTTCAGTTGCAGGATTTCTCTTCCAGTAGATTTTCTTAAGGTGTTTTGCCTTCCCAATTTTACTACGTGTTTTTTTGCGCGGCACCATATAGCCTAGACTGTGGTGATGTTTCATTGCACCATACACATGCATGCATACTCCTCAACTTGCATAACAGCAGGTAAAAAGCCATTAGCACATGAAACCTTTTCACAAGAGACCATCTGCTAAGAAAAATTTGTAATTATTAAATTTACGGTTAGAAACAAAATCTTTTTATTTTATTCTGCATATATTAAAAAGGTAACTTCTAAGTTTAGTGATTATTGAAGAAAGCTGCCTATGTGGAATTCTTGCATTTGCGTGATATGTTAATTTACTTCACACGCAGGAAGATTTCACAGCTGTGGGCGTGTGGCATGGTAACTCGATTTACGATATCTCACCCACGACTCTAGCAATTATTGATACGAAGTCCGTGCTACCGAGTATAAAAGTTCGTCTCTAGTTCGTGCACGTTACTAACTAAGGAGTTGCTCATAGAGAAACGTGGACTAACTTTAATAATATCAAACAGGTATGTGGTTTTTTTAAATTCTATTCTTGATATGTTATTATTCACATTGTTGTGTGTATGTATTCGCATTGTTGTGTGTAAGTATGCGGTGACAAAAATAACACGCCACATCAAAATTCAAAGAAAAAGAAATGAAAATAGACAATAAACTATAAAAGTTTGTTCAAAGATTTAATATAATAAACAACTATAAACACACTGTTCAAAATGTATTTCAGTCCTGCACGATATGAAAACATGGACATCGCAACGGATCTTGAATTAATATTGTTACAGCTTGCAAAATCTCAGATTTAAAGGGGATGTTTTAAATGATTTCACATAAGCGTATCGTGTTATGTTTGCCAGAAGCAATGGTGGAACAGCTTTTTCGGAAAAGACGATTATCACTTGGCTATAAAGACTAGGTAAATAACTATATCAAATACCCATGACTCAAAATAAACTGAAACATGTTTTTATTTGTTTTGACGTATTGTTGTGAACGTAGTTATCATTTAGTGGGAATTTTGAATTTTGGTTATAAAGACGAGAAACGAATGTGAGTAATGAATTTATAGACTTGTAAATGGTGAAAGACTGCACATTTTGTAATTCTTTTTTGTATAACAAAAATTAGGATTAAAAAAGTACAATTCGGCAGAGTACAAACGCGACAATGGCCTTGGAAATGGAGTCACACTGAATTTTCTCATCTTGTCATAACATCGATTTCTTTTAAATTATTTTGGAACTTCCGTTCTTGCAAATATATAATATCATCGCGGATAATGAACAAGGTTAAAACTATTTTGAACTTCATAGAACAAAATAAAGAAATTTCTATGCTGCACCCGCACCCACATATAAAACTAGTTGCCAGCCTGTCCGTATTTATTATACAATTGATTTTCTTTTCAGAAATAGTAATGAAAAATTTGAATTTGTACAAAATAACAATTACAACAATGTTTATTTTCTACTTGAATTTGTACAAAATAACAATTACAACAATGTTTATTTTCTACTTGAATTTGTACAAAATAACAATTACAACAATGTTTATTTTCTGCTTGAATTTGTGCAAAATAACAATTACAACAATGTTTATTTTCTACTTGAATTTAGACTAAAGAAGCTGTATACATAGCTAGGTCGATCATTGCAAAACGGCCTGTTTGTGCTACAATTAACGACCACTACTGGTCGTTTTAAAACATAATTGTCTTGCAATTAATGTTTCTCTTGATTATTGTGAAAAATATTTGATCAGTGATGGAAATCGGGAAGGTTTTGCTACTTTGCGTACTTTCTTCGGTTGTCCATCGCGTCCGATGATGACACTAGTTACGCTGCCCACGGTGATTACGCATGTGGCTCCTTGATCCAAAGTTGGAAGTACACATGATGTTACAGGTTTGACATGGAAGTCTGTAGACATAATGGTCTGGGATGCTGCGATGTGCCATGTTTCTCCAATGGCTGCGAGTCGTTGGCGGCGGTCATCCTCCACTTGTTCAACAGCCTTTGTGATGAGCGTGCACCATGTAGACCGGTTCATGGCCGAGACTTCCAGCCCGCTGGGTTGGATTCCGTACCATTTCAGGTTACGTGTACACTATGCTGGTAATAGACGGTTAAAATAGTCCACGAGTCCACGAGTCTGGCTAAAGGTTACCTGTGAGGAAGGATAGAACCATCCTGCACCGGTGTTCCACACGGAAAAACACGATCACACACACACACACACACACACACACACACACACACACACACACACATGTGAATGTAAGAAAGAGAGATATGATGGCTTGGAGAATCTCAAGAATTTTCTATACAAGTCGGATTTAACTGTTAACAACTAAAACCATGATCTGCCCTCGCTTAATCCGGACACAGATTAGGGTCTATGCTGTTTGTTCACCTAAAATACTCATCACAAGCTGCATGGACCCATATCTACCGACACATAATGCGAACACATATCAGGGTTTATGTTGTTTGTTCTATTATATAGTACTATCAAGCTACATGGAACCACATATACCGACGCATTTTAACAGTGTATTCAAGAACTTATGTTTCGCCATCTTTGCTAGCCAAAGATCCGATATGATAACCCTATCTACACCTTGGCGGATCGAACAGATATTATAGTACTTTATCCTAGTGACATCTATTGGATTTCATGACTTGCCCCCCCCCCCCTTAGTGTGTAATGCCAACTAACCAATAGCGTATAACAGCGGTGCATTGTATATCGGCCGAAAATGGTTGAGGCAATTGACTTATAAATGATACTTTGTAAGTTTAGCATCGAAAGTATGACTACGTACCAGAGGAAAACCATTACGGATGTATATGACTGAAAGGTATTTGTACAAACACGGATCGGCAGTGGAAAATTGCTTATTTATCAGCCCATTCAAGTTGTGTGCTCCCATTGTCTCGATCGTGTAGAAACAGTGTTCAAATTTGAACAACTTAATTTTGATTGGATGCGGTGGCTTGCCGCCGCATCCAATGAAATTCACAGACCCGAAGCACAGAAATATATGGTCGATACGCCAAGGTGTAGATAGGGTTATTATATCGGAACCTTGGCTAGCGAAGATGATGTTTCACATACTTGTCGTATTTCGTATAGTTGGGTCGTATCAAATAACAGTTTTGAAGTAATGACTTTTAGATGCATTTCCAGCTATATATACTGCAGCACAAAAAATGGAAAATAATTTAACGGTAACATAAAAGTATTTACCAGGGGTATTAGTGATTGTATTTTTTAATGTCAAACGTTTGGACATACAGGAAGGCATTATAAGAGAATTACCGCCTGTAATTGATCGAACAAAAGCCCCCCTCCCCTAGCACGTTTACTGCCATCAATCGTTTTCCAACATGACAAGTTTTCATTTAAAATCTTTAATCAGAAGACAATTAAATAAACCAGCAATTAAAGACTTCACGTTTTTATAATATCAATATTAATTTGTGTAAAAGATAAAGGAAGGAACAAGGAATATCAGGTTACATTTACTCCTTACGTAGAGCTACTATGTGAAAATTATAGGAAAAATCAAATCATAAAAAAATGCGGAATGTTTTAGTGTTCTTTATCAAGAGAACCATAGATTTAAACTTTTAGGCAGAGTACCTGCTTTACCGCTTCATTCATGATGAATTTTATCATATTTGTATCATCTTGGACTGCTGGATCGTTGTTATATTCTCACGAAAACGTTGCAACAATCGACTTAAAGCTTTATTATGGGAAGGTGAAAACGACATTTTTTAGTTCATTTTCACTGCAACTCCACCTTCACCCCAACACCAATACTACTAGTAGTACTTCAAGATAAGTAATAAATAAATAAATAAATAAAAATGAAAATAACAAAAATGACGATAAAAATAAACAATTGATTTAATTAATAACTACAAACAAGAACAAGAAGAACAAAAATGTCAAGACAGTAGCATCACCCCAATGGCACAAGTACGATGGCAAAGTCAGGATACCGTTAAGCTAATGATTACAGTCCTTGTTACCTCATCGTATTTAATAGATACCTAATATATACATATGAACTTTTGTTTAATTACTTTAGCGCAATACAGTTACTAAAATTAAACTCTTGTTTTCAAGATCTGGGATCATGAATGTGTCCAAGGAAATATATTAACGGTATTTTTTAAAATTTTACTCCATTCCTTTGGATTGTATGTATGTTAATATTCACGTTTTATTCCTTTTAGATTGCAAGTACACTATTATGTACATCGTGGGCCTCCGCGCTAATAATAAGTGGAGCCGCCACGTATTAATTCATTAACCCTCTTTAATAAAACATCAGTCACGTGTTTTGCTTTAGAGTAATACTATAGATGTGGAGGATCGAGCATCCGTAGGAAAGTCAGATCGGTCGTAAATGTTGTCGTTGTGAATGTCAGACATTTCTAGCAGCTCTATTACGTTGATTCATTTGCATGCAACACGCCGTATGACGTCACTATAAACTTCTAAAATAGTATTCCTATCAATAATGTAGCGTTACAGCTGTATACAGTTGTTGTGGCTTGTAATAGAAAATATTTTAAGATAATTCCAATAAGTATATTCTATCTTTACAATCAATTATATTGCTAATGCATGCAATGTAAGTGTGAAAAGTACGTAATACTGTGCTTCTGTCAGGTTATTGTCATGTGTAATATAAAGGGGTATTTAGTGTTTTTCCTATAACCATAAGAGTGCACAAGGCTAATGGAACACGCTATTGGTCTAAAAGCAGCAGGTACAAGTTCACTCCAAGACCTAGCGGAAAAAAAGCAATGTCGAATTCAAAATGCGTGGGTTTAGCTTCTGGTAGTTGTTCTCCCCGTTTCCAAGGACCTCAGGACAACACTCCATATCTATTTGAGGGTTTCCGACAGTTACTTACATTAAGAAATTTGACAGGGACCATTTAAAAAATATTATCCATAATATCATAAAGTTCCCTGAATATTGTTCAGTATGACGCTTTTACTTAACAATTATTTAAGTTATTGGTTTCAGAAATATCTTCCCAACACCGACTGCCTATATTTAAATAAATAAACACTAAAATGTTACAACAGGTTTATAAACGGAGACGTAATCATAAAGTACAAAAACAGCCAGCAAACAACAACAATAACAAAACAATAATAACGAACTAAAGACTGTTTACAAATTGAACGGTGAACGGATGACAAGGGAAGTAGTTTTTATTTATTCTCTTCGATCAAGTTTTCGAGAACAGTAAGGAAATTATTCAGGAGTTTGTTTTTGTTTGAAAAGGCATTTTATCCTAAATGACTTGACGTCGCTAAGAGAATTTGTGTTCCCTTGGGTACGGCCACAAAAAATAAATGAAAACCAGAAAAAAAGACATAAGCAAAGGAACCCGATTCAAACAATTCAGTACACTGATAAAAGTGTATGTTGATAAATGATCCAGCGATTGTGCAATGAAACATCATATAATGGAGTGAGTTCATTATGATTACTTATAATTTGTCTATAATGAGAAAGAAAAAGTAAAGGATTACTGAAATAATTCAAGTTAATCAAAATGCTACAACAGCAAATACAGCCACTTATAACAAGAACAATAACCACAACAACAACAACAACAACAACAATAATAATAATAATAATAATAATAATAATAATAATAATAATAATAAAAATAATAATAATAAACTAGAGTGGTTATACTTCGCAGAGGTGGCTATCTCAAAAGTTACGAAAAGTGGTACTACGTCTTAGATTGTTTAGCCAGAAACGTAAAGATATTTTTAGGCAAAAGCTGCAGTATGAGATTAAGTCGATGGAAAGACTGCCTTTCTATATGTCATTGGGAGCAGAAATCACTTGTCAAAGTTATCTAGAATTGTTGGGAGATGACGATTTTTCTCATATAATCACTGTGCTTAGAGTGGGGGAACTTGCCAATCAGAGGTAACACGGGAAGATATGAAAGTAATTTTAATGAGGAAAGATTGTCAAATTTGCGACGTTAACATCGAAATTGAATTCTATTTTATTACTGCTTGTCCTCTACATGGAAAAGTACAAAAATATTTACCCACCTTGTATATAAAAATCCAACTTTAGAAAAATTTAGGTCTTTTGTACAAAATGATACTAGTAAAATTCTTATGACTGATTTAGCAATATTTACTATAAAAGCCTTAAAGATTAGAGAAACCATTTTATCAACGACTCCTGCTACATAAGATTCTACATCAATATCATGCAGGTTGTAGGATGATTCCCCTTAAATGCGTTTGTGCGATTACTGTGTAATATATACTTATATCTCACCCAGTTCGAAAAATGCAATAATGATTACTTTCATGTATATCACATCCAATAGATACGATGTCATTTTGTTACGCACTATAACATCTTTTTGTACTGCTTGATGTATGGATACTTATCATGGGCCAGTGGCCTGTATTACAAATAAACACTATTGCTATTATTATTATTATTATTATTATTATTATTATTATTATTATTATTATTATTGAATCATTGCAGCTGAAGCCGGAAGCATAACATCATGTCAGCTACATTTGTTTTTATTGCTTGGATACTCGTATGCATGCTCTCTTCAGTTTATGCTCAAGACAAGCTACAGTGGCCGGCGAAGGATGGAGATTTTTTATTAACTGGTAAGCCAGGTAGGCGTGTCTGCATTGATTCAAGATTAACGCAACTTTATACTCTACTACTTCCACTACCATGACAATTTCTACAACTACAATTACTACCACAATCACCACCACTCTGCTACCAGCATTGGTACTGTTGTTGCTGTTGCTACTTTTACTACCTTTGCTACTACTACTATTATCAGTACAACTGCTGCTTGTACTGCTACTAATAACGAATATGGTGACACGCAATTTCTCTTCTTCTTCGAAACAGCTTTATATCTGTAAGGTAGTTTAGCTAGGGACGTTTACAATCCGATTAAAATCGAGACATCTGATATGACATATATTTGACAGACACTGATAAAAGGTCATATTCTATTGATCTCTCGATCCGCATTAAAATTAAAACACTTATAAAAGTTAGAAACATGGTAGGTTACTAAATAAAAAGTGGATCAATAATTCCATTGGTCACCAGAACATGAACCTTTGTCGGTGCCTCTCAGATATAAGTAGATCTGGATTTGAATCATATTAGGAGATTACTAATTGTTAAGTCGTTCATTTCGCAAACTGTCTGAAGTCTCTGATAATAAATAATCGACAAAGCTATTGAACGCAGAGTTTTCATTCGGTTGGATGATTTTGCTTGTGAACGTCGAGGTACACAGATGCTCATCTAGATAATAAAAGTATCTAATACGTCTAAATGAAGTTGATCACTAAGAGGACATATCAGGTACATGGAATAAACATTCAATGTTTGTATGATGCAAATTTCTGTGTGCTGCATGCTGCAGATGTGCTTATGTATTTAATATAAGTTATCAATATTTTGCAATAAACGCATAGAATGTCTTTATTTGGAGAATAAAGTCATGAAGCTTGCGCCGCAATATTGTGTGTGTGTGTGTGTGTGTGTGTAGTTTGCGCATTATTGTGTGTGTGTGTGTGTGTGTGTGTGTGTGTGTGTGATTTGGATTTTTTACGTAGCTTTAACAAGTTTTCAGTCATATATCGCTACGATGTCTGCAGTGTGACAGTTTATAATGATGTCTAGCACTGGGGCATCATGCCGCAGGCATGTAGCATCATGTCCCAGCCAGTCACATTTTGACACCAGGCCGACTAGTCCTAGCACTAACCCCCTAATGCTGAGCGTCAAGCGAGACAGCTGCATGTACCATTCTTATCAGTCTTTGAACCCGCGACCTCCCGCATCCGAGGCGGACGCTCAAACAACTCTATATATCGCACAAATGCCTATATCCACTAGGTTTCAAACCTTCATATACAGAAAACTATTATCATGCAGGTCAGATGGTTTTTTTGGGTCCCCTTTTGAAGTTAGAGCTCAAGTGCGCGAACCCCAGCACCCACTGCCTTGCCTGCACTCACCAACCACCAACCCCAGTACCGTATAAACTAAGCGCACATCCTCATGGAAAGTACGGAACTTATTCGTAGAAATCGGCATTTGAGTATAGCAGACAAACTAGAAAATATGAAACCTATTCGTGGATATAGGCATTAGTTCGTAGCAGACACTAGAAGGTGTGAAATCTAGTGGATATAGGCATTTGTGCGTAGCAGACACAATAGAAAGTATGGAACCTAGTCGTGGATATAAACATTTGTGCTTACCAGACACACTAGAAAGTATGAAAACTGGTTGTGGGTTTAGGCATTTGTGCGTAGCAGACACTCACATGCCTCACAAAATGATGGAACATGCATGAGAACTCACGAAGCAAGGGGAATTTATCACTCTGCTAGGTCGAATCCACTTGATTTTTGTTTAGAAATGTTAAGTATAGATATGAAATTATCATTATAAATTAAGACCTATACAACAAATAGGGAAAAGTTTTTATCCCTGGATCCCACGTCATGTTAGGATACACAGTACTATAAAATAAATCTATAGAGAATGACGTCTATTTAATCAAAGAGGTTAGATAGTTATAATTTGTATTTCAAGTCCTTATCTTCGCCATTGTTCAATCCTGTATTGGAAATGAGAGTATGGCCGTGTCGGTTATATCGTTGGTGAACGAGAGCTAGAAGATAGCTGCCGTTACTCGCGGCACGGGTTTGATTCCTGCATGGAACGAATTAAAACTCTCATATCTGTTAGATTACATTATTTCATATAATCGTGCAACTTCTGTAGAGAAAACTTGCACTTTAGTATCACCTGATTGGCTGTTAGACACTGGAAACTACCCGATATAGCGATTGACAAAATATACCGTAACACCACAACGGCAAATGTTGAATGGTTATCGAGAAAGGCAAATGAAGCTTCTATGCAGTGCATCACGAGATTGAATAATACGTATTTTCTTATTACACATTAATTTACTCGATTAGATGGCTAACTCCTATCTACTCCACCAAACAAAATTGACATGAAACACATCCCATCCACCTTTGACTTGCTAGCGTCGGGACTCAAGCCTCGGTCTTTGAGAATAATGTCCAAACGCAGTGATGTACTAAGGGTAAATGGCACCCAGGGCGACGACGATGGCCCAAAAGAGTTTTGGCGCCCCAAGACACCTGGCACCAGGGATTTTGGTTCCCAAGATCACTGGCGCCCGGGGCAACCGCCACGTCCGCCCCTTCCCTTTGGTACAATACTGTCCAAACTGAACAGTTCATCGTCTTTAGTTAAATTTAATCTCTCTTTCAAACTTATTACAGATTCAAGTGGCATGGCATCCGAATTTCGACAAGAAGACATTAAAAGTGGATACCCCATCTTTTCAAATTACCTTCATGCACGTGCTGGTACTCACATTCCGGACTCGACGTTCAGAAACAGAGGCGTATCTCCTATAATACGCCAGTCAAGCAGCAAGACAACGCATTTTTCGAAACGGTCTAGCGGAAAGCAGCAATTTTACCCATCATCTGCAGATGGGAACTATGTTTTCATCGGAAGTGACGAACCATACGGAGCAAAGAGGAGCCGCATGGGTTGTGACATGACACAGATGACTATACAGAATGTCATTGAGTATCTGAGACGGCGGCGAGTTTGCGGCATCAAGGCAGTACAACTAAGATTTGGCACCGGCGGCAGGAAATGATGCAGTATTACGATTGATCCAATGAAATCCACAGAAAATATATTCTGATTTGTTTTAAAACGGACGACGATGCGATCGAAGTCTGACTTCTACAACTTTGAAGGGAGACTAACCTCAACAACCTGCTATTGGATAGACAATCTAAACAAATATTTGGCTACTGAAAGAGACATACAAAATTAATTTCGTTTCAATAATGTTAGATGTGACCTTGAAATGTGACGCTCGCGTTTGTAAAAAATACAGCAAATCAACTTCTACACCTATCTCATAGCATAGATTTAAATGATGGCTATTGTTTAATTTTGTTCATTAACTTATTATCATAGTACAACTGGCCCAGGACGTGAAGTGGTGAATTTGAATGTTTGAAAACGCTTCTAGAACAACAATTTCGAGATGTCTTAACTTCATATTGCATTATTTCTGGACAGTTTATCGGTAATTTTCGACATCTGCATCAGTCGAAGTCTTCTGTCTTAATTATGGAGTCATTTTCTTTGCCTTAAATATTCAATATATCATGTAAAAATAATGTGTGGTAAACATATTTAAAATACCGAATCTATTCAGATTTTACATTCAGGAGATTGGCTTCACCGAATAATGGCTACAATATAATATTTTCTTGGTATAACTTTCGTTAAAATAAATCTTTGGAGACTTTTTTCTAAAGCAGGGAATTTTGTTTTTCTTTCATTCATGTCTAAATATAACCAAACTGTCTAAGATTTACTCTACACATACACGACTTTGGCTAAATTCATTGTTGATGACGAGAATGTAATAACGTTATCCTAGTCATGTGGTGGTCAGGAATGCACATCATGGATGTAATCAGTGCGATTAACGCTGCATACTGTTGCAACAGAAGGCTTTTCGGCTATATTGAATAACGTGGGACACAGATTACAGTAACTCTTACTCTCGATCATACGTCAGAAATTTGATTTGAGTCAGTGTTATTGTTTCCCCTCTAAGCTCAGGGCATATCCTTCTTAGTAATTTCTAAGGTTTGTATATAGTAACATTGGTCTTGACGTAAATGGGTATATTTTTGGGGTCAGAAGTCAGAAGACAGCATATTTAACCGACTGATTCAAAATTAATAATTACTTGTACGCATAACTAGTTAATTTTGTGACTATTATGGGATAATAACGCTTTGCTAAATGGTAAGAGAATTCAAAATGGATCAGATATCGGGCCTGTTCTGAGCCTGCGCTAAATGAAAGTTCCAAGCACTTCCCCCAGGAAAGAAACAATTGTTGAATCGTTTTTACATGAGATAATACATCCCACAACTCTGAGCGCTCGTTTCAGCGACACGAACAAAAACAACCTGAAAAACAAAACCAGCAACTGCGAGTTACAAATTGGCTATGTAACAACATTGTTTTGTTTTTTATGATCGTATTACGTTCTAAGACATAAATTAACTGCTTTCTGAAAGCAATATTTGGACAAATTCTTTCGTTAGAAGGTCCTGCGATACAATAAAACTTTGCTTCCCCACACAGTAAGAAAAAGACGGTGAAGTATATTAGACGGGACTTTTGAATTTAACATACACCAGTGAATATGCCAATCGAAAGCCCCCCCCCCTCCGCCATGTTCTTTATCTTCTGCTAGGCAACTTTTAATTTAATGCATTTTAAGATACAAAGAAAACTTTTCCCACTTACATGAATTGATGTCTAATATTTTGTTTCTTCTAACGCGGTTCGAAGTTACAGTGGGAATCTTAACGATCCTTGTGCCCCAGAGTAATTGTATTGCTTAACTCAAAGTTCTATTTAACAAATTTGTTTTAATTAACTCTAGTTTGTTTTGAAGAACGTGCTTCAGTTGTTAATGTTATGTAACTCTAGGTTCCATTCTACCAGATTATTTCAAGTACTTGCGTCAGTTTGGGTTCTATTCTACCAGATTATTTCAAGTACTTGTTTCAGTTTGTGTTCTACTTAACCAGCTTGTTTCAAGTACGTACATCAGTTTGTAATATTGTGTAAGTTAAGGTTTTATTCAGCCAACATACACCAAGTATATACGTCAGTTTGTAAGTTTTAACGAACTTTTTTCAAGGTTCGATTTACCTAGAGTAAGTCAAGAACGTACACCAGTTTGCAATGTTGGGTATTTCCATGGTCTATTTAATTCAGGTATTTATATCAGCTTTTAACGTTGTGCAAATATAAATTGTATTTAAACAATTTGTTTCCAAATTTGAGCTCAGACTAAAGACATTTAGTTTTGTAAAATTTAGGTCAAGCTGAAATTTAATCCATCCAATTACTGGATTCTATACTTAAGTCCAGATTCGAGTTCTGTTGGTGAATTGTGGGGAGCATTCCATAATGTTTTAAAATGAGTATCTGAAATACAGGTTTGTAGGTGTGCAAAATAGAAATGGAAGTTTGATCTACTTTCTGGAGGAATTGGGATGGATAATTACGGTAAAGGAGACTTAATACAATGAGAAATGGATATAAACATTGAGCCTTGCTTTTAACTTTCAATGCACAAAAGTAAAGATTTTGAAGACGTCAAGATTTGTGATGGCGTGGTCATGAAAATCGGGTTTTAAATAAAACAATTAAAGTGTCGAAACACCGAGATGAAGTATCACCCAAGCTATTTATGATATTTATACGAAGGTGACAGGTCCTACTGCATTTTCACTTATGAAATTATACCCGTAAAAGATTTGCTTTCTTAATTATTATTTTATGTGAATTGTTTAAGTCAACAACTGACATCTATGTCGTCAAGTTCTATATGTTTCAAACATTATACATTACTCCAGATTTGAAACCTTTGCTCGACACTCCACCTTCCTTTCTGACGGGGCAGAATATTGCCAGTAGGTTATAGAGTCCAGTAAAGTCTATAAAGTGTGACTTACTCGACATACAAAAGCCCCATTTTTCGGATGGGGCAGAATATTTGCACTAAGATTTATAGTCAATACAAGTCCATAAAGTGAGACATACTCGACAAACAAACAAAAAGCTCCATTTCTTATGGGGCAGATTATTTCCAGTAAGCTATAGAGGCGAGTAAAGACCATACTGTGTAGCTAAACGTATTGGCACCTGACCACATCGATATGATGTTATTTCGCCTTTTTTATGGTCAGAATCACGCAAATATGTATTTACATAAACTTGGTTTTCTTTTTGAATGCAAAAAAAAATAAAAAAAAAATAACCAAAACCATGGCACAACAAACAGTTTTATATAATGCGAAGGCGTAATCATCCGAATGAAGACCGAGTCATCCGAATTTAGACAATGGGCTTGAAAGACATTTCAAAGCATTATGTGCAGTCGTAAAAGTATCATCAAGTTTTTGCCATGTGATGAATACAGTCTTACACAAGTAGCCATTTTGAATAAGCTAAATATATGTACCGAATGATCGAATCCAAATAAAGCCAAAACTAAACTCGACATATGTAACACATGAACGAATCCTTTGATACCCTTGATGATAGAATCATACATTATTAACATTTGTGTATTACCGGTAATCCTTTACTTTCATACCCTTGATGACAGAATCATATATTATTAATATTTGTGTATTAGTCGTCTACTTTGATACCCATGATGATAGAATCATACATTATTCATATTTATGCATAAATGCTATAGATTGATCATTAATGGTGATATATCCATATATAAATCATATTTGTTTCGAAGCTCCATACGTTGATTCTTCCTTGGTTACTCGTCGAAGTTTCACGTTCCGATTAGATCCATTCAGGAGCGAGATAATTTCCTTGTATCGGTTATTGAACTCGGTGAGCAGATTTCTGTCAAATCCTTGCTGAACTTTATGCGCACGATCCTAGTGTCAGATTTTTTCGTCATTCAACTATATTGTATATAATCATCAAATTTACGAAACGGCTTCAATATCTTCGCTAAATCCAGTCCCAACACGGCTTTATCCTATTACAGTCGGAATGTGCTGAAAAAGGGCGCTAAGACCACCACCACAACAACAAAACAATATGTCTTTCTAACAAGAAAGTGATTCGTTTTATCATAAACCTAATTCAATACTAATGAAACCTGATAATTTCTTATTCGGCCATAGGAACATAAAAGTATTAATTATCGTAATATTATCCTGATACTGAGCATATAATCAAATAGTCCAAAAACATTATTCAAACTTTAAAGGGGCTATTGATAGCACCCTATGCTATAAGGTTTTAACTTTTATTAAGAGAAATGTATTTCAACAAAATGAAATGGAACTACCAAAATCGCCTCCATGAATAAAATATTACATCGAAATTTTTTTTTGTGCAAATAATAAAATCACAGAGAACTTATGAATCGTGTTTTAATGACAAGGTAGGTTTTTACAAAATAAAAGTAAAAATTATAAAGAAAAAGATGCTATAATGAATAGTCGACCAATTTTCCTCTCTTTCGAGGATGTAAATTAGAGGTCACTGGCCACCTATATTGTACAAACGTGTGATATTATTATAGTCATAAACAAAACGCATTCGTTATGCATGCACACCACAAAAATGTTTAATTAGACTTAAAAATCCACTTTTATAAATGAAAAAATTATTCGGCAATCTCCGTAAACAATCGGTAGTTTCCGCGTGCTAAAACGGATATGACGTACATTTATCCCTTCTATTCAACCTAGCCATTCAAGTGTTTAATTTCCCCACGTAAATGTCTATGTGATATATCTTACAATCGTGTTTTTGTACAGCAAATATGGTGCACTGTGTTGCATATGGATGTAACCAAATGAGTGATGTGAAAAAGGGTTCTTTCTTTTTCCGAAAGACCCTTTTTACCTGAAAAAAAGTGGACTCAAGCTGTGGGATCGAATAGGGTGAGGGATGGGAAAGTTGTATCATTTATGCCGGATTATAGTCAATTTGGCCCAAAGACATTTCAGCCCAACTCGAAAGACAATTAGGCCCAACTTAACAATAGTTTGAACAAGTTCTTTTTCTTAAACAACAAGTAGATACTACGTAAGATAGGTTTTAGGAAAAAAACAAAATTTAAACAAACTATCTTGATATTCTTTCAATAATCATACTTCCTAACGTACATATATATGAGAGAAAACACAAACTGACATGCCTTGCTCGTTCTAATTAAAATATTTATATACATTTTTTTATGCTAAACAAATATATGCATCTGCACAACGACATTCTCAATATGTCTTCCGGTCAAATTTTCAATACTGATTTATAAAACAATAATACTTAACAGATAATATATTCCACTGAATACGTATACATTTTTCAAATGGTAGTGTACATGAGATATTATAACAAATATATTTAATTTTAGGCTTCACGTTGTAACACTGCTGCATATAATACACACACGATTACACGAGAGAGAGAGAGAGAGAGAGAGAGAGAGAGAGAATACTTTTGAGCATTTTGTCAGTGTTTCGTTTCTGCAATATGAAGCTCTTGCCAGTTAATTTTATTGTTTGTTTTTATTTTTCAAGTTGTCTTAGTGTGTGCTTGCCAGTTAATTTTATTGTTTGTTTTTATTTTTCAAGTTGTCTTAGTGTGTGCACCCGTAAATTAAAACCGTGTCATTACTAATCAATATCGTCAATCATATTTGCTCCATTATTCGATACTAATAAGAAAGGAAATAATCTTGTGTTGAATTTGTGCCCCCCCCCCCGCACGGTACAGAAAAATGATAAACATACAATTATCTGAAAATAAAATGAAAGAAACTAACCTTGCATTGTTGTCATTTATTTTATTTTTTTTTTCATCATGCGAAATTTATTAAAGAAAAAAATATATCCACGAACTCCGTGTATGTAGCGGATGCGGGATTGCTTATGGATCCTTACTGTAGTGTGTATCGCTTATGTCAAATAACAAAATCTCAGAAGAGACAAAAATATCACACGATTGCTTGAAGGCACCTGCCATTCACGCATGACAAGTTACTAGGTGCAAACTGACCAAGATTGTATTGTATCCGGGTTAACTATACGACGGTATCTCGCAAATAAAAATCATTATTTTAAAATACATTCACTGTGAGTGCAAATGATAATCTTTTCGCCAGCATGGGTTACAAAAGTATTATTAAAGCAAGTTATTGTTGTGTATTTGCCCTGCAAACATCAATTATGATTACATATGGCAGACAAATAGAAGCCCGGGTTATGGATAAACACAACTGGCAGCGAGCAATAAACTTCTTTCTTAAACTTACCGACAGGATATCAAATACAAAGGTTATTTTATTACAAAGCAAACCAACCACGGAAACTGACTTTGGTATCTTTAAGTGTGCCGATTTTTTTCTTATGAAGTCGGCCGACATAAGGAAGCCAAGTTTGGTTCCTTTGGATTCTTTTAAGTGTACCGAATTTTCTTTTTTTTTTTTTATAAAGTCGGCCGACATAGGGAAGCCAGCATTGATACCTGTGTTAACGGGAATTTTCAAAATAAATTGAAACAATGAAACAGTTTTGAAAGCGACAAAATCTAGTGCGTCGCGCATGCATATAGATATAAGGCTGAACAGTAAATTAGTTTTCAGTAGTTTCATTTAAATGTTCCCTATCCATAGTTTATGTTTAATTTTTCGACAACAAGAAGCATGTACTTAGTCTTGTAGGATAAATGTACGTCATTTCCGGTTGGCGTCCTCTATAGGTGGGAAATCGTAGCTAAGGGGAAGTAACAGCGTTGTATATGTCTTTTTCTAGTAATTAAATTATTATTTCTTCTTTACACTTGATATTTTTATTTTGTTCTTTTTGTGCGAGTATAATTACTTTTAATCATGTCATGCAAATCTGATGTAAACAGAAAAATGTTGGAGTATGGCCGGTGACCTTTAAGTGTTTACATAGGGACACGCTTGATAAACAATTGGTTGGTTCTTATTGCAACGTGTGTAATCTTGGTTGGTCTTTATTACAACGTGTATAATTTTGATTGGTTCTTATTAAACTGTGTTTAATCTCTGTTAGATGGTACTTGTTATAAAGTGCAACATCTTGGTTGGTCCTTATTACAACGCGAATAATATTGGTTTGTCCTTATTATAACGTTTCATAACTTGGCTGGTCCTTATTGCATATTATATAATCTTGGTTAGTCCTTATTATACTGCGTATAATCTCTGTTATATGGTTTTTATTACAACATGTATAATCGTGATTGGTCTTTATTACAACGTATAAAATCCTGGTTGGTCCTTATCACAACACTTGTGGTCCTTATTACAAAGTATATAATCCCTGTCATACGGTCCTTATTACAACGTGTATACTTTGTTGGTCTTTATTACAACATGAATAATCTTGGCTTGTCCTTATTACCATACGTATAATTTTGGTTGGTTCTTATTACAATGTGTATAATCTCTGTTAGATTGTACTTATTACAAAGTGTAACATCTTGGTTGGTCCTTATTACAACACGAATAATCTTGGTTTGTCCTTATTACAACGTGTAATAACTTAGCTGATCCTTATTGCCACGTATATAATCTTGGTTGGTCCTTATTATATACTTTGTATAATCTCTGTTAGATGGTTCTTATTACAACGTGCATAGTCTTGGTTTGGTCCTTATTACACTGTGTACAGTCTCTGTTAGATGGTTCTTATTCAACGTGCACAGTCTTTGTTGCTCCTTATTACATTGTGTATAATCTTGTTATGTCCTTATTACAACTTGTATAATATTGGCTGGTCCTTATTAAAATGTGTGTTATCTTGGCTGATCCATATTACGGTGTTTATAATCTGTGTTAGATGGTCCTTATTACAACTTGTATAATATTGGCTGGTCTTTATTAAAATATGTGTAATCTTGGTTGGTCCATATTACAATGTTTATAATCTCTGTTAGATGGTCCTTATTACTACGTACAGAATCTTGACTGGTCCTCTTTATTACACCATGTATAGTCTTGCTAGGTCTTTATTACAGTATGTGTAATCCAAGGTGTAATATCTTGGTTGGCCATTATTACAGCATGTATAATCTATGTTAGATGGTCCTTATTACAACATGTACAATCTATGTTAGATGGTCCTTATTACATGTTTAATCTATGTTAGATGGTCCATATTATAACATGTATAATCCTGGTTGGTCCTTATTACATGTATAATCTATGTTAGATGGTCCATATTATAACATGTATAATCTTGGTTGGTCCGTATTATAACGTGTAAGAGCTTGGTTGGTCCTTATTACAACGCACATATTCTGTTAGATGGTTTTTATTACAACATGTATAATTTTGTTGGTCCTTATTATAACGTATATAATCTTGATTGGTCCTTATCACAACATGTAATATCTTGGTTATTATTACGTGTGTACAATCTCTGTTACATGGTTCTTTGAACAACTTGTATACTCGTCGTTAGTCCTCATTATAACATGTATAATCTTGGTGTGTCCTTATTACCGCTGTGTACAGTCTCTGTTAGATGGCCCTTATTACAAAGTGTAATATATTGGTTAGTCCTTATTACGTGTATAAGTTTGGTTTGTCCTTATTACAACATGTAATATCTTGGTTGGTCCTTACTACAACGTGCACAATCTGTTGGATGACGATCTATCAACATTACTTTTGGATCACATATATAATAAATAACATGGATATGACAATGACCAAAGATTTTACCTGCCTTACATTTAAGTCTATCTCTCTATATATTTCTTCACACAAATATTAAATGTACAAAAGGCTCGAAACGTTATTCCGCCATTATTTTTGGTACAAAATATCATATTATTTGTATGTAAATATTTAAATATCTTTTTCACATTTAAATACATATAATGCTATAATTAAAACGAAACTAAAATTTTGAATCTGATATGTAAAATCTCACCACGGAAACATCCTAGAAACCTCCGCACACATCAAGTTTAATCATAAAATAAACAGATGTTAGTGAGATATATTTTTCTCATAAAAAGCCTATTCAGAAGAGGTTGCCGCAGTCAGACGATTGTCATCATTATGTTTGATGTGTCATGCTTCACCTAACACTTGTTGCATCCACATCAGTTCTAAGATTCATATACCCCTCGTCTTTGCCAGCACCCCCCGTTCCTATAACCTCGACATAGCCAAAGGATGTTGAATACTGCTTCGATCTAACTGGCTCTAGATATTCGTTCGCATTCCTGTTGGTGCTGCATCCGGTGTCATATTCGACTGAGGTATTCGCCGCTGTCCCCAAAGCATCCCTATAAAAAAGTAAACGGGTTTTAGTCGCTTGATTAATATTGTCACCATAAAAGCTTTAAATGACACCTAATTATGACTTAAACATATTTCTTCGTGGCATTCAAAGTAGCAAACGTCAAGCAGTTCTAGACGTTTCTTGCTATATATCAGCATGTTTGGATTCAACGTCTTGAAACGTGTCAAATGTTTTGGAAAATTCAATATGCAAAAATTGCTCTTGACGCGAAATCTTCATAAAAATAAATGGGAATCAATCGGTTTGTAAGACCTTGTAAAGACGCATTTGAGGACACCTGGTGGAAACAAATGTCAACGGAGCATAGACTGAATTAAGTCGTTAAAACATTAGACAATTACCGATCAAAACCAAAACTAAACATTGATTGATAAATAATGAAAGAAAAGTAGATAAAGCTTTAGTTACACATTTTGCCAAAATATTTACAACAGTTAGTTTAGTGCGTTTCATGAGCCATTTTTTGACACAGCAATAAGACATAATTTGCATAACTAATGACCTAAATCCGAAATAATAATTTATCAACATACATGTCTGGCGAAACGTGCATTTTGTATAATATCAGTATTCATTTATCAATAAGTGCTGTATATACAAACTTGCATACAATATGGATTTCTTTAAATATTATTTTCGGAAGGCACGGTGGCACGGTGGCTAATGCGTTCTACTCGAGATCAGAAGGGTGCACGTTTGAATTCCATCCATACAGTGCCGGATTATCCTGGTAGCAAAAGTAGCATATGCTACTGGCCCCGCACTTTCAAGGGCCCCGCACCTTCAACGGCCCCACACTAAATGCTTTTCAAGCTATCAGTTACCTACATGTAAATAATACTATTACTGAAATGTCGGACATATTTGTCGTATTATATGGCTGTATCGCAAATGAAAAATACAATTACTTTACTATGCAAGTTAAAAATTTATGTGTTTTAATATTTATGTGGGTTTTTTTTGTTTGTAATTTAGGGCCCCTTTATAACATATGCTACAGGCCCCGCACCAGCGTAATCCGGCACTGCATCCATACCAGAACTGGTTAGTTGCATGGATGTGTCTCTGTTTACTCTGATTGCCTTTTATACAATTTTGATTGTGTCTGTCTGATGATGGACACCAATAAAAAAGCAAACACACATTAGGCATTATTTGTACTCCGTACATGTGTTCTCAGAACAAGGTATTTTAAAAGTCTTGTTCAGAAACCGATCGGTTGGGCTAGAAGGGATAAGCATTATACTTGTCACAGGCCCATGGTTGGCCGAACAGGTGAATTTTTCTTACCTAACCATGTCAAACCATGTGTTCAAAGTCCAGCACCTATCGGCTGGTGCGTATATTTACCAGGTAGAAATTTTAAATAACAAATTAGGTATCTAATGTCACCCTGTCAATCACACATTATGCAATCATCCTTAATTACAGAGTCAGTTAGATCCTGATAAAGAACAAGTTTCCTCAAGAACAATCACACTCAGACTAGCCATTGTCGAAAGTTTCCCACATGACCTACATCACAGTACTCAACCAGATGACTTTACTCTCCAACCATAAATAACTCCAAAATTGTAAACATGTTTATTATTAGAAACTTGACAACACCTTTTCATAGATCCTAAGCAATCTATGTGCAGAACGTGAAACATACAAAATAGATACAGCCATGCAGCAAAAGTTACACAAAATACACATTTACATAACAGTATGAATATTTGATAAAATATGTGTTCAAATCGTTTTCCTCTAAAATCTGGTATAGGAAAAACCCATAATAGTTTGGAAACATTTAGTTCTCCTTCTTCCTAACGTCCATATTGCTACAAGTTACACTTTTGTAATGACATTTGTCATAAATCTCGCAGAATTTCAATAAATTTATGACTGATAAAATCACTGTTTTACGCCTGAGACTAGTTGCATAAATCTGAAGTTAGTTAAAGACGAATACAAACTATTTTTAAGGCTTGATACTGGAGAAACGATGTGGGATCCAGGTAGAGTAACTGTTGCTTTTACCTTCAAAATTTTAATAACTATCATTCATATTTTTCCAGCAGGAACACATTAAACAAATTTAATTACTCTATGATTTCTATCCAGCTTCCTTAGCAACCAAATTTAAATTAAATTTTTAATTTTGTTACCTGATATCAGCGAAAACACAGACACAATGTAGTATTAAATGTAAGCAAATTCGAAAATTCCATTCACTCGCAATACTCGTCAACTAAGACAGTGGCTTGACATGACGTACCTCTCCTAATGACGAATATAATTTACAAATTTGTGAACCGGAGGTGAGAAATATTGTGACTCCATGATCCCCGTACCTGTTATGCATGCAGGATGGTCTGTATACAAGGCTAGGGTGATTTCTTTGCTCTAAGGGATTAAATTAGTTAGACTCACTCTATATCATTTGGACAAATGTATGCATAGGTCTCCTCAGCATCTCCTTCGGGAGAAATCCCTGACCCCTGGGAGTCTCGTGGCGGGGTCATTGGTGGTCTATTACTTTGGGAGTCTCTGGTCATGGTCATTGGTGGTCTATTGCTTTGGGAGTCTCTGGTCATGGTCATTGGTGGTCTATTGCTTGTCATCTCCTTCAGTTGTTGCTGGTGATGCACCTATAGTGCATTCAACAACATAATAAAAAGCAATTGGCAACATAAAGGATAAATGAAATATGCAAAAATATAGGAGGTCATGCCCATACTTAATTTTACTGGCTCAGTTATTACTCAAGATAATAAAAGAAGTATGTATGTATGTATGTATGTATGTATGTATGTATGTATGCATGCGTGCATGTTTTAATTTATTCTTATCTTCTAACAAGGCATTCATTTATTCCTTTCGATGCAGTCACTTTTACGGCTTCCTGACAGTCAATCTACTTCCCTTAAATACAGTACATCATTTCACGAAAGTTGCTTTACTTCACAAAACCCAGTGCTAAATAATAATATCAACTTATTCCTTGCAGAGCCTGATTATGCACAATGATGGTCCAACCACCAATTACACACACACACACACACACACACACACACACACACACACACACATATATATATATATATATATATATATATATATATATATATATATATATATATATATATATATATATATATATTCATGTTTGTATGTGTCATTAAAGTAAAACAAAAACATGACTGAGCTTAGCACTGTTGAAATGAAATGAACGTTCTCCTTATATTTTACCAAGTTATAAACAAATTCGCTAAAGGGCTTGACTATTATAGTACTGAATCAATGGCCCTTTTTTCTGGTAGCACAGTCTGGGTTTATGAGTTTGAAACTCATTTAATACGTTATTTATTTTATTAAGGATTGAACATTTGTCTCAACTTCATGCAGGACACCTGATATCGTGGATAAGAAGAGAGTTTAAAGAATCACTTTTTATTAAATTGACTTTGTGCGGAAAAAAGGAATCAAGAAATAAAATACACTACTTATCTACATTTAATTAACAGGATATATTAAAGTAAATAAGTATTAGCCGTCATGATATAGAATATATAAAGATACTTTGTCCTGTTCCCCACGTTTCCATCTCAGGCGATACCTTCAAAACAAGTAATTATGCAGCATGTCTTTCAGCCAGCTATGGAAACAATATAACAAGCCCCTTCTGTCTTTCATTATAGCATATTTATTTAAAATTTGTATCAATAACATAAAGGCTTACCATCCTTACTTACCGAAAGCCAAGAACTTACATGCTGAAAACAATTAATAATGCAAAAACGATCTATAGATATGAGGCTAAAATGATAGATATATGGTGTCAAACCTGTTGGGTTTTCTTTAGGCGCTGTCTTCGTCGCAAGTAAATAAGAACACTGGTGATGCCAACCGCGACAATAACCAAGCCAACAATGGTACCCACAACAGGGCCCACCCATCCTGTATGGAATACGACATGCAATTGAAACATAATTTAAACATATTTATATAAATTTCATATCATTATATAAATACTGTTTGAACAACAAAATCAAAGATACGCTTTGCGCTACATAAAGATATTCTGAGCTACACAATCAAAAATATGCTTCTGCTCAAAAGAATTAAGTAACTTTGGAATCTTTCTTACATTTATCTCTTGGAAGGAACATTATTTTCTTCTTTAACCTGCAATATATATATATATATATATATATATATATATATATATATGTTAAGTATATATATATATATATATATATATATATATATATATATATATATATATATATATATATATATATATATATATATATTCTATGTCATCCGACTCGTATAATGGATGGTGAACACAAAGATCAGATATTACAAAATAGTGTCATAACTGTTTGTCAGTTTTACAAATTACATCGAATATGACTATATTATATTTTTCTTTCGAAGAGTAATTTCACAGTTCTCTATCAGGTCCAGATGTAACTCTTTTTCTTAATGTGCATATGCACATAGCGTATTAAACACGCAGACCTCAAATTTTATTACATATTGGTGTTGCATACATACGCCAGTAATCGGCTTTGAACGTGGCCGTTTGCAGGATTGGCTTAGGTAAGCCAGTGTTACCTGACACACACGAGTTCGTGTAACTCCATCGTGAGCATGGCTTAAACAGAATTCACCTGAAGCTGTTCGCTTGATGCACTTATGTGAATTGAACTCTCGTGTGGCTTATCAAGGTTGCTTGGAGTCAGCATTAGATAAAGCCATCTGGTGTGTGTGTGTGTGTGTGTGTGTGTGTGTGTGTGTGTGTGTGTGTGTGTGTGTGATTTGGATTTTTAACGTAGCTTTAACAATTTTTCAGTCATATCGCTACAATGTATGCAGTGTGGCAGTTTATAGTGATGTATAGCACTGGGGCATCATGCCGCAGACATGTAGTATGATGTCCCACCCAGTCACATTATCCTGACACCAGGCCGACCAGTCCTAACACTAACCTCTTAATGCTGAGTGCCAAGCGAGGCAGCTGTTAGTACCATTTTTACAAGTCTTTGGTATGACTCGGCCGGGGATCTAACCCACGACCTACTGCATCCAAAGCGGACGCTCTACCACTAGGCCACAGAAGCGGTCCCATCTAGTCTACTTCTACTGCTGCTCTATTATGCTACTACTACTGCTACTACTACTACTACTACTACTATTTTTGTGTTATAATTAACACAATGATCTTATTCGTGCCATCACCATTGTCATGGGAAATAATAATAATAATAATAATAATAATAATAATAATAATAATAATAACAACTTTTTCGACCCAAGTGCAAAGTTCAACGAAATCAAAGATACATGAATCTGAAAAAAAAGAATCGAGCGGCAGGCTAAATATACTTTAGGCTGTCTATTTTAATGTTACAATAAGACACGTCTGTATGCCCTACTTTATAACTTTATAAAGAAATAGAATAGCAAACTGATTATAACTGACAAGGATTACTTTTAAATTAGTATGCACGAGTATGCAAAAATAACAGTAGACACACACGTGACAAAGATTTTGCAAGAAAATGTGGCTACAATAATGCACCTCCCCCCAATTACAACATTAATTACTGATTCATACATGAGTACTATTATTATGAAATAATTGCTTTCAATATCATTTTCAAAATTGCTGCCATACTCAAAATGGCATTTTGAAACTACGTTGTATCTGAACTTCATCTAGCATTTTGAATATTCTATTTAAGGGACAGTGGCGTCACTAGGGTTGGTGTCACCCAGTGTGGTAACTCACGGTGTCACCCCCATGGACCTCCTTCCTGCAAAAAAATTCAAAACTTTTATAGACATTCATGTGCGGTAACTCATGGTGTCACTCTATGGACCTCCTTCCTGCGCCAAAATTTCAAAAAGTTTATAGGCAATCATTTTGGTGTCACCCCCTCTGATGGTGTCACCCGGTGCGATCCGCACCCCCATCCCCCAAAGTGACGCCGCAGTTAGGGGATTCGATTACGCACTGTAAGCACTAATACAACTACCACTATATATCCCATTCATCTTTCTTCTCTACTCATTAGCTTTTCCAGCCCAGTGTCAGGATAATTAAAAGTATATGATAATGTATATCCTATTCAGGAGCCTACTAGTGCATGGAAGATAAAATAATGGCAGTAATGCCTGTGACAGTTCCAGTGATATCCTGAAGAGGATGCTTCCAATATAGATGCCATACCAAGCAATGACAAGCAAAGTCTGATATGACTGTAAAATTTGAGCGTCATATGGGTAATCTCATGCATGTATATCTATAACATACTCTGCACCATGAAGCAGAAAATGGTCAACTGGATGTATATACAAATCTTATGTGAGTAACGATTTTCAATCAACTGTTTCTTTTTCTTATACAACAACGCAACCAATATACAGGGCCCAGGACACGTGCTATATTTATGTAACTCTACTGCACCATGTGCTAATCTCATCGAATAAAAGTCCCAAGGTTTTCATCTATCAGTTAACAGCTTCCACAACTGTCAACTCTGCAAACAAACAGGGTTCGACTGACCAACAATTAGCATTAATGGATCTTCAGACGTGTTATCATACTACTTTTGATTCCCAAATAACACGAGACACTCATTCTGAGATAAGTAAATGACATAACACAATTAGTGTCCAATAAAACCACATCTAAATGTACCCAAAACAATTAAGCAACGCGCTGGGATGAAAACGAGACCCGAAGCATCCGTAGATTTACGCAAAATCGAATTCAAGCTCCACTGATTCATGAAAAATGACTATACCCCCATTAAGGACATAAGCAGATGAATAGGTCTAGTCTCGATTCAATTCAACAAGACAAGTTGCAGGATTCAGAATAAACACATCATCACCATGAGCAGGTGCAAGAAGCTTTGATAAAGATGGATTTAACTACAAACAAGACAGTATTAGTGATTCTCGGTGGCAGTTATTACAGCTGTGGTCACACCCTAGAGACGAATGAGGAAGACTTTGAAAGCTAATTTTATTCAGTCCAGGCTAATTGCTACTATGACACGGATCTTGTTATGTCCGGACTACTGGCACGTGGAAATGCGGATGTGGAAAGAGCCAAGTCGCTTCCGCAGACAATGTGCAGACAATGTGCAACAGCATTTGGCTGCCTTTTATTAACCAAAATAAGGCCGTTATAAGCTGACGACGGTGTACCATATGAGAACAGACACTGCAATCACATTCATCTGAGTCATAAGGATATTGAAACGTTTCACAATAATAATAATAATAATAATAATAATAATAATAATAATAATAATGATGATGATGATGATAATAATAATAATAATAATAATAATAATAATAATAACCATTTTGTTGTTGTTGTTGTTGTTGCTGTTATTATAGTACAGTAGAACCTGTGTTGAAAGACCACCTCTTTTGCCAAAAAATATGATCTCTCAAGACAGGTGGTCTCTCAAAAGAGGTCACAATGTTATATAATCATTAAATTTGTGCGTTGAGAATGTGGTCTCTCAAGACAGGTGGTCTCACATAGCAGTGGTCTTTAAAGACAGGTTTTACTGAAGTTGAAGTAATAGTCAACAGTCCAAACCAATGAAAGATTTATTGAATGTAGTAGACAAAAAACCACCTAGCTGAGTAAACTTGAACTTTGATTTTTTTCTTGTGTACGTCCTATGTGTGTGTGTGTGTGTGTGTGTGAGAGAGAGAGAGAGAGAGAGAGAGAGAGAGAGAGAGAGAGAGAGAGAGAGAGAGAGAGAGAGAACTTGGATTTACCGTCGTTAGAAGCATTTTTGGATGACGTTACAGCTGTTGCGGTCTCATGACTGCCTGTCGTTTGAGTGTCTGGTGGCTTATTTGTCATAGGAACGGTTGCTATGATTGCAGCAGGACTAGTCCTTTGAAAACTCGTTCCGCACGTGCCGCAGCATTGTTGCAGCTTGTCCGTGGAATAGGAAGAACATTCGGACGATCGGCATCCAGAAACGTAATCACCATACAGGCAATCTACAACATAACAGTGTGAAATAAGTTTGGATGATATATGTTCAATATTTATTATAGGAACGTTGGGACAAAATGTAACATGCAATAAAATATAAGTTCAACATTTTGAGACAAAATAAGTTCATTGTCATTTGCACACGTCAGACTGAAACTGGGGACTGGTGTAAGCCCGATTCGAATCGAGCAGTGTTTCAATTAGCATGCACACCTGTCCGTTTTGATGAGATAACGGGATAATTCTCAAGACAGTGGAAAGTTGATTCGAAGCCAGGCTTTTAGTTCAGAATAAACCTCGGTTTTAAATGATAATCAAGAGAAATGCTCTCTCTCTCTCTCTCTCTCTCTCTCTCTCTCTCTCTCTCATGTCACTTACTCACTATATATTGCATACTTGTTAGTCCTAATTATCTTAAGTTGAAAATAATGTGCTATTCTACCCCCCCATAATAAATAAATAAATAAATAAATGAATAAATAGTTAATGTTCAATTCATATATTCATATTGGCTTAGGAGAAGGTACATGTATCGTTTTGCGATCCATCTCGAGGAGTCATTAGTTTTGATTTCTTTGAAAGTTACATGTATGTATTTCATTGTTATCGATGAGATACCACAACTACTACTAAAATCACATAGTTCCATAATAAATTATTATTATTATTATTATTATTATTATTATTATTATTAGTAGTAGTAGTAGTAGTAGTAGTAGTACTTGTAGTAGTAGTAGTAGTAGTAGTAGTAGTGGTATTTGTAGTAGGAGCAGCAGCAGTAGTAGTTGTTGCTGTTATTATTAAAAAAAGAAAATAGGATGACGATGATGAAAACCTGCACAGATCTGATAGCAAAATGGTCAATATTGAGGACGATTCTAAGATTTTACAACGGGGCGACGGGCTATATATACAAAATATAAACCGAAAATCTCAGTAATGAATAACACGGTTCCATCATGAATTATCTGCACATTCTATTGTGACTTAACCGGTACAAAAGTTGCATATACATATTGTAATAGTAGTAGAGGATTATAGTTAAGTTATTTTCCTGTTGAATCTAAGTAAATGTGAAGGTAAACCTGAATTAAATCAACTCATCCAAACACAGATAGCAATGCCGGTCAGCATGCCATTCATTTGTGAAGTTAGTTCTGATTAAGCCAAACCTGTACAATAAGTTGTCAAGTAAAAGCCAGTAGATTGCTGTTTCAGACAACAACAAGAGCATTTCCTTAGGGCTTTATCAGCAATGAAGGTGAAATAGAGAGCTGAATACCCTATGAACATTTTTAACACCAGAGTCGAAATTGAGGAACATAACGCTTCAAATGTTGGTTAGCAAATCGAGACGGTAAGTGCAAAAACTGGCGGTCCATAGAGAAAAGTAGTAATAGGGATACTATATGGTCAATGGGAATTAGCATTACGGGACCCTACTTTGTACTATACGGACAAGATTTATACGGACAAATGGCACACCCTGGGACGATATACGGACAATGGGAATTTTGTATAGCGACAATAGGAATGGAACAGGTAGGGTGACGTCACGGTACTGGACACTTGCAACAATGTGGCAAGTACCGTGACGTCATCCCACCTGTTCCATTCCTATTGTCCCCATACAAAGTTTTATGCATTCGCGTCCGTTTCTGTGGATAGTATAGTGTGTGTTTTATGCATTCGCGTTCGTTTCCATAGATTGACGAACATCAATCTATCATACCCAAATCATACAACCGACTAAAAAAAATTTTAGGCAAGAGAATAATGTTTTTGTTAGTTAAATATAAATTACACAATCGAATAAAATCTTTTTAGGCAAGAAAGAATAAATATCTTTACGAAGGCATACGAAATTGCCCTGTAAAGGGCCTTTGGGTTCTTCTTCTTCTTCTTCTTCTTCTTCTTCTTCTTCTTCTATTTTCTCCACTTCTTCAACCAGTTCCTCACTTTTTCGATGATTCCTTTTTCTTCTTCTTTTCATCCTCTGGAATCCAGTAAGGATGTCCCATGGCTCTAAATTTTTCCTGCACCTTCATCCAGTTGTTATTAAGTCTTTGAAACTCTTCTTTTCTCTTTCTGTTTTCCTTCTCCTTTCTCTCTTTTGTCCAGGTGTCTTTGATTTTCTTTACCTCTTCTTTCAACACTTTTCTCATCATGTCATCAGATTTCCTTAATTGTTGTAAGCCCCACTGGACAAAAGACCACTCTGTCCAATTAAATATATCTTGCAAGAAGCTCCTCACTTGGATGACATGATCAAGGGCTTCCTTCAATGTTCCCACTCTCACATACTTAGGCTGGATGAAGCCTCTTAATTTCTCCACCTCCTCTTCTATCATACCTTGAACCAGATCCCTGGCTACTTTGAGGCTAGTGACTTGACTGGTCACAAAGTCTTTCGTGACTGGGTGTCTCCATTCTTTTTTAAGCCTTTCCACCACGTAGAACCAACTATATCTTAATTCATTAAATGCATTCATCTCTAATGGTGTTGAATAGTCAAAGCGGGTACCCAGACTGACGCGCGCTCTGCTTTATATCCGTGGAGCACGGACGTGAAGGAAAACATCCCTTACACTCAGTTCACATATTATCTACTATCCACAGAAACGGACGCGAATGCATAAAACACACCATACTTACTATCCACACAAAAGAACGCAAATGCACAAAAACACACCATATATACTATCCACACAAACGGGAAGAGAAGAAAAAACACACACGATACTATCCACACAAACGAACGCGGACGCGAACGCAACACACACACACATATCAGTAAATGAGTGAGTGTTTATAGTCACACTACTCTACATTCACACAAATTGGCAAATTGAATAGTGTCTCTTTTCTAGAGATCTGGTTTGCCCTGAGAAGGGCTGTTTTTAGAACTTCAGATGCACCTGGCTAATGGTTACACCTCCCAGGTCTGGCACCACAGACACATCTCCTGCTCCAATCATTTACCCAATTCACATTTGTGATTGGGAGCGCAGAAGCCTCTTGAGTCACTTCAGAACTCCAATCTTCAGTTTCTGGGATTCGGAAGACTTCCCTCTGTCTTCTATACCAGAGTCGAGGATGTGGTTGTTGTGGCTGTGGCTGTGGCTGTGGTTGAGGTGGCGGTACTGGTTGTGAAGGTGTACTGATAATTGGCTTCACCTCACAAACAGGTCTCATTATGAGGTGAGGTGGGATCCCTCTCTTCATTTCCTTCTCCTCTTCTTTCTTCCTCTTCTTCTCTTCCTCTTCTATCCTTGCTTCCTCCGCTATGGTCTCCATGGCCAGTTCGTCTAGCAGCCGCCTGGCATACTCCAGATGCATCTGAAGTTCCAGTAACTTTGCAATTCTATTACTCGTTTTCAATGTTGACGAGTCAACGATGGGTAGGCAGACTGATGATAAGGTCGCTTTACATACTTGAAGCACGGGCGTGAAGGTAAACCTCCCCTGACACCAAAACTTACCATCACATCAAACGAGCGGACCTAAAAGAAACACTCACGTTGACTCTTTTTACTTACAAACACAGACATGCACGATTCGACAAGACAGAGAAACGATGTGTGGATTTTTTTTTTTTTTGTACTGACAAAAGAAACGAAGTGCTTATAGACACACTTCAATTTTTTTAACATACAAACACACAAATTGTTTTGGCAATTGAATAAGTATGTCTTTTCGAGAGAATTGGGGTAGCCCTGAAAAGGGCTGTTTTTGTTGACGGGGAGTGATGGCAATCTTTTTTTACTGTCTTAAGATTGCGTCCCCGTCTGGCGGCAGACTTTCCTATACGATACAGTCTGCTTCTGCGGAAACAGAAGGAGAACTCTTTGGTGTCCATACGTCAGGGAAGCAGGAATGCCTGACTCGGCAGCGTGCAGGGTATTTATAGGAGTTTCTCGTCGGCCAAAAATGTCTTTGCCTGTTTGAAGCAAGATATTTTTGCCTGCTCTCAAGAAGGCTTCTTTAGGATTTTGTTTGTCAATGATGACATTTTGGAGAAATTCTTTACCTTGCGTCAACGCGGCATCTTTCAAGGCGTACAATCCCCGTGTCACCATCGGTTTAAAAACGAGAGCCACCGAACGAAAGGCTGATTTTAACATATCACCTAAACCATGTCCTCGCTGTCGAGCGACTCCTTGGTACACAGGATACATGACTGACAAGGGGTTAGAGTAATCGTTTTCGAAAATGGAGTTTCACTGTGACTTTCCCTTTGATGAATGAGATATTTTGTCCCTGATCTCCTTTTATAGTAATGTTGACAGTGTCGAAATACATCTTATTGACGGGTAAATAGTGAGGATGTACAAATTGGCGGTGAACTTGATAGGTGTTTCCACCTTTCTCGTCAGCGTTCGTGGCAGAATCCACTTTGAAAGGAATGACACGCAGTAACGGTACGGAGGTGTGTCCCACCACATTGTATTCCGCCACATCGGAGTACACGAAGATCAAATTCAGTCCTTGGTTCATTGCTACAGGGAATCTAAAATATTTCGCAAAATCCAAGTTACTACTCACTGCTGTTATTTCGTTTCTAATCTTGATCAACTTAGGGTCTCCACACAAAATGTCATACAATTCAGGACAAAATGTAATGGCCAATACTTTGTCCTCTGAAAATGTGATTAGTAGGCGACGAGCTATTTTGTGGTATTCGATCGTGACACTTTTTCTGGTTTTCTCCAAGACTTTACCAAATATGGCATTGAACCTGTCAGCAATGGCGTTCACCAAATGTTGACCACTAAAATAATAGCCTGGGGAAATTTTCAACCGATAAGTAGTTCGTTTAGTTTTAGGGTCTTGTGTTTTCATAGAGACATCAACACTGGCGCGTTCATCCAAGTGTTGTTGCACTTGCTCGTCATGAACTTCTACCGTAAAAGTGTTTTGATTTTTGATGATGTTTTTGATTTGTGTAGGGTGAATCATTTCCACTAAAGCCACTTCCCAATGAGCTTAATGATCCAATTGGATGGCCTGAGGTAATCTGGCCGTTTAACAGCATAAGGTGTGATTGGGGAACACCTCCATGGAACTGTCACTGGGTAACGTTAAGTAAAATTGGTTGTTCATAATTCCATAGTTCTAGTGTCCGAGGAGTCGCTGGAAGTCAGAGGAGTGTCTAAAAGAGGATGGTTAGGGTGACTGTTGGAAGGGGGACTAACGTTGGACGCAAGGCTTCCATTGTTGTTCCCGTTAGAGGAATATTTCAGATACGGTTTGGGAAGAAGGTAACCGATGCAACTGCTGAGTAAAATGGTCCACAATTTTTTTGTCTCCTTGTTGCAAACTCAAATTGGCAATGGCAGCACCGATGACACAATACACCACAAAGATTTGGCAGAAAAACGATTGGCATTTGAGGCACGCGTTTTCCACAACACACCCATCAAGACCTTAAAATTTTTCAGAGTGGGTAGAGCTGTTTCGTCTAAAGTAAAGCTTTCTGGTGAAAGAGTTGCAGTCGTTGTAACAACTGACCGTTCCTTTGCGATTTTTCTGTTTCTGAGAAATCGCTGAGGTCCATCAATGATTGCAATTCGTGTTGCAACTGGGACATTTCGGTCAAATGAGGATTGGGAGGTAAATGCAAGGTTCGTTGTTCTTGCCAACGATGGTATTCCATCCATCGTTTGTAAGGCACTAAAGCCAGTTTTCGTCCTTCCATTGGATTTCAAGGGTCACGTCTAAGATCTTTTGATTTGAGAGGTCCCTTTTATCTTCTTGACCTTTTATCTTCATCCCAGGATTCTTCCCATTGTTCCCAATACTCCCTTCAGAATGGGTCCTTCTGTGGTTCCCAGCAAGGGTCCTAACAGGGGTAAAATGGCAAGTCCTCCGCGTTGTACCAACATCTTGTTCTATTGACGAATGGGTATTTTCTTTTGGACCATTTGGCGAAGAACGTGTCGATGTTTGGCTAAGCATTCTTTCTGATGTTTAGACAAAGGTATCGTGCCTTTCAAGACATTCAGACAATATTCGCTCACGGTATCGATGACATCTTTGGAGGCAGTTTGAATGAGTTTTTTTCGCATGGTGGAGGAGCCTTGGACAGGACGGACAACATGTCCCAATGTTTGACTAAACGAGGAGGTAGTCCTGTCCTTATTTTTCCTTTTGGGGGTAGAAGAAGGATGTCTTTTTTGGCGTGACATCTTTCTTGGTTGGTTCGTTGGTTCCGGGACACACACCAAAAAGTACTCTAACGTCGATGACTTGTCACACAGCCTTTTATCCTTTTTCTGGACTATCGCTTCGTCATAAAGGTGACGATGTGTTTTCCAAAATGGCCAAAGAATCCTCCTCTTTGGTGACTTCTCCTTTTCTTTGGAAGTGTGTGTCTTTTCAAGGACAGACGTCGATGTTTGACTAGGTGCTTTTTGGATGACGTGACTGTCCTTTTCTTTTTCCTTTTCTTTTTTGGACAGAAGAACGACGATGGTGACGGTGTGCAGTTCTTGGAGGGGACATCTGTGGGCGTTGAGTAGCACAACCACACTAAACCTATCGTTTGCCTCAGGTCTTTTTTTTATACTGGAATGCGTCGCCACTGACTGTCGGCTCGTCGTATCATTTCATGGCAGGCATCATGCGTCCTGGAGGGGTTCGCAACGGACTCAATCGGGACGGTTCTTGCTTGGACAAATGCAGTAAACTATTTAACATGCCCGATTTCTCTTGGACTTTGATTTTGGGGGCAGGTAATTTGTGAGCAGCGGCCACTGCCGCTAAAGAGGAAGAGGGTGTCACCGCTGGAGGAGACGTTTTTGGGGACACGGGTTTCCAATGTTTCATTAAATTAGGAAAGAGGCGTGTCAAATCGGGTTTGGCAGGCATCACCAGCAACGGAGAAGTGGAAGATGTTGAGGTTACTGGAGACGCATTCACCGTTGTTGTGGCAGATCGTGGTTTGCGAATGAAAGGTTGAGTCCTGGCGGCAGTACCTCTCTTGCGGGTAGAAGCTGCTTTCTGTGGGCTTTTCTTTTTTTGTGTCTGTGACCTGGTCTTGACACAGTTACTATTTTCTTTTTCTTCTGGGTACGTTTGGGCGTGGCTTTTTTTCTTGGGGACGACTTTGGGAGCATTAGGATCCCATTTTTAGAGGGAGCAAATGATGTCACCTCATAGAGAACTGCTACCTCCAGGTTTCAAAATGATATGCTTTATGGTTTGAGTGTCAATGCGAGGATCGGCTAGTTGCGTCAAGGCTACTTTGTTTCTCTCAAAAAAAAAAACAAACGTCTGGTTTGATGTGGAATGTCAATGATGCCTTGCAGTAATTGACGTGCTGTCACCGTAAACCATCGTAGGACTTCTTTGAGACTAGCGTCTAAGACACGAGCACGTATTTGTGGATTTTTTTCGCCACTGATGCCGTACAAGGCTCGAATCAATTTGACGGGAAGATGAGACTGAAGGGACGTCATGTTGACGATGTGTGAGACAGACCCCAAGTGACCGAGGTTTTTATAGACCTTTTTTGGTTGTTGTGGTTGTTGTTAAGTCGACGACGGGGACGTGTACACGAAAGACCCTCCGTCTTGGCACCAGTGGTGAAACAGATGAGGACGAAATCGCAAATAATCGGGGGTAGTGGGTTTTAAATCCACGAGTAAATAAGCGTGTGGGGTTTGAGTGGCATCGTCGTACGCATGAGTCAGCCAAAACGTTCCTAACTGTTTGGCTAACACTTGCACTTGCTATTTACCTCTAGGGATTTTAAACAACACCACGTAATGAGCATTGAGACTGATGGTACGATGGGCTTTACTTTGTTGAAACAAATTTTGAGTGATATAAATGACACTGGCATTACAATGATGCCTTTTGCGCGTAAACCACAGTTTAATTTCTTCTTCGTTTTCTCCTAACATGTCGTGAAAAATAACCAAATGGGTTTGACTATTGTCAGACACAATCCCGTCGTCTTCGCCAGGAATGCCTTCTACAAAGACGATGGAATCGCCTTGACTTTCTCGCAGAAGGCTATACGCCGATTGCCACTCTATGTAACACCACACGATTCGTTGAGGTGGACGATCGATCAAATGATGTTTATGTTCAATCAAACGTTTGACAAATTCGGTTTTGCCTGAACCGCTAGGTCCGGCAATGAGCATATTAAAGGGATGGCGAAGATACAAGGCCTCCCAACTAGTCCGATCTACGTGTTCGTCGATGACTTTGAAAGTGGAGGAAGAGGGAGCAGAAACAGTAGAGGTAGCCATAGTAGTAGTGTAAGGAATGTCACTTTGGAATCGACTTTCAAAGTCGCAGTATTCAGGCAATCGCACCGGGAACGAATATTCATCTTTCACAGTTTCATTTCGATGAGGGTAAGATGAAATATGTAGGAGTTTGCTCAGTTTTGGATGACATCCGTAGGGTGGTAGCCGCATGGTTCATAATGATGACATCCACCATGAAAACCAGTAAAGTGAAAAGGTGAACGATGACGAGTGGCATCGCTTTTGCATCCGTCAGGTTTGACACGCACAGCATCACTCTCCATGGTAGGTATAGCAAAGTTTCCATGAAGTGGTACTGAATCGCTGAGGTCATAGCGTACGGCATCCCTGCCATCGCAAGGCACAGCATCGTACTCGAGTTTCTCGTTGGACTTGAGTCTTGCGCTCGATACTTGCTGTTTGAAAGGATTCATCTTTCTCGCTCGGTATTAGTTGTTCGAATGAACTATCGGTCTTGCACGTTGTCCCTTTTTATATGCTGACCAATATCAGCGTGTCCGTACGGTAAGGTGAAGTGATTGGGAAGCCGTACTCGCTTCTGGTACACGATTTGATAGACTTTTTCCAAGAACCGGCTGACGATTTGGTGTGTGGGTAAACGTACAATCTTGTGCGGTTCGTGGGTGGTTACTTTAAAATTTCCATCCTCTCCAGACTTCAATGCTTCTTTCAAGACGCCAAAGTTCACCAGTCAACTGGTGCGATAATTGAGAGTCAATCCTTTCACTTTACGCTCCTTGTGCACTTCTCCTTGTGGGTCTCGGTATTCGTAGCCGTAATTTTTGGGACCGCCACTTGCAAAACTTAGAATCTTGTCGACGGGATGCTCGTCCGTCCAGGCTCCTAAACGGTCTCCTTCGATGTTAGGGTGTTGTTGACCCAGACGATCGATGTAGATGTAACTGTCCGTGTCAAAATACAGCACACGATCTCCTAATAGTTCTAAAGCTTCGTACAGTTTTAAGCGAGCATGAGCGGTCACGTAAGTCGCGATGATGACATTTCCAAATTCGTCGGCTTCTACAAAGTCCAGTTCTTATTCGTAATTGACTAAGATTAAGTCCTCACGAACGACGTCCACGTGTTTCGTGTATTTGGTTTTGTCGTGAATCATCTGGAAGTAGCGGGAAGGTTCTGTCAAATGCTCCGTCTTGGGTAAACACGGTCGTTGTGCCATTTTGTCCCACAAGCAATTTAACATCACTTTGGGAAACGATCGCCTTCCTTCGTTTTTCTCGACGTGGTCTAAAGTGATGCCTTCCTGCTCCCAGTATTTCTCTTTGAATTTCTTTTGGCTTTCGGAAGTGTGGCACCAGGAAGAATAACCGCTGACTTCTTGTTTTAGTTTTAAAAAGGCATTCACGTAGTCTGCTAAAATGCCTTTATGAGTCTCGTCGCCCTTGTGGTATTTTTCTGTCTTGGGAAAGTGGTAAATTTCGTACACTTCTAACAGTTGGTATCCCAGGTCCAGAGCTTTCAACAATTCCACGTTGACCCACGTTCCCGTTAAGGCGCGTTCTTCCTGGGTGTGCTGACAAGGTCGGTCTTGGTTGCACGTTTTGGCACAAGTACGGCACAAGGGAAACATCAGTTTTCCTTGGCAATGATGAGGTTAAACGGGATGGTACAAGTTCATGGGAGGCAAGACTTTGCACTTGATCAATCCTTCGTATTGTCGAATGTTTTCCAGGTCAATGTGTTGCGTCAGCAATTGTGGGTGCCCTGCAGGAAAGTGACAATATTTGCAGACGTACGGATAGAGCGAACAGACATCCAAGTATTTGATTTCCTCTCCTTTATCCGCGTCGGCTTGGTACAGCAAACAAGTGGCATTCGTCCGTCCTCCGTACAAACTGTCCCGAGGGTTCAGTGGGTCCACTAGCTTGTAACTTTCCACGATGCGCTTAAGCTTGGGATCAGTTTTCAAACGGTGATCGTACTCGTGTTCCCACATTTCTACCTCTTGGTATCCTTGCTCTTCTAACTTCAAGCACCGTTGACAAGTGGCCTGGTACAAGTCTTCCATGGTCCGTTGTAAAAACTGATTTGTCATGTTACGTTGAGGGTAGCAGATGGGACATCCGTGAAATAAACACCCGTTAAACTCGTGCACGATCTTGGGGTTTTCTAAGTCCCAGCCTTCCACCGAATACCTTCCGATGGTCTTTTCACCTCCTCCGTTGCGAGCGTGTTGGATCCATTTGTCTTCCTTGTCGTACAAGTGATGTAGCCAGCGTAGGGCTTTTACCGAGAATTGACATTTGACAAAGTTCGTCCTTTGAGGACTTATGACAGCCAAGATGTTTTCGGGTATGAATCGTTGGCGGTACACTAAGGAACACGCTTTGGCAATGGTGCAAGCGTCTTTCAAAGGGTCGATCCCTCCGTGCTCCATGAACAGTTCTTGAAATTTTCCACAGCAACGCCGTAAAATGTCCACGTCGGAACGACGATACTTTAATATTTCTTCCTGAAAGTCGATTGGGTCCGAGGAGTGAGTGTGGTACCAAGCGTAGAAAGCTTCTCGTTGTTCGGTACGCATGTTGTCGGGATTGTAATAGTGAGCCTCAGGCAAATGGGGTTGAACGGCGTGTTGATTGGCTTCGGTATTGAAGAAGTGCGGGAAATAGCCTTTGGCCATTTCTGTCATTTCAAATTTTTTAGGCATGCGACTCAAAGGCATGGCCAAGTAACTCATCGAATCTTTAAACTGCACTTGTCCCACTTGCATGGAAATGATTTTGGCTCCTTTCAAAGTCACTTTAGGACGTTCGGTACTTTGTTCCGTATAGTATCTCAAACGAAACTGTCCATCGTATCCCGAGAAATTGTGAGCCATCATCGTAGCATAGCGATGACAATCTCCGTAACGTTCGATGTCTTCTTGGCTCCACGTCTCGTCGATGGGGTCTAAGATCCATTGGGCAAAATCGGCTAGCGTGTTCGGTCCACGAAAGATTTTTTCACGTCCTCCAGGAATCTTGCTGCAATAAGTAAAGATAGGCTTTTGGATGTACTTCTCGCACGCTCGGTGAGCCACGCAGAAATTAGGAATGTGAATGCCAGTCTATTGCATGCATTCGAAATCGAAAAAGATGAAACTGCCTTTCTTCTGGTCATTATCTTCTTCTTCTTCTTCTTCTTCTTCTTCTTCTTCTTCTTCTTCTTCTTCTTCTTCTTCATGTTTGGATTGATATTTTTGAATGTAGCATTGGTGTTCCAAGTCCACGATTTGGCGACAAATGTGACATCGCTTCTTTCCTGGATATACGTGTAACTTGGGCACTATTGGTACGTATGCCTTGTCCACAAGTATGGCACAGTCTCAGGAGCTGACAAGCACATTTCGGCTGTGAACCTTGCGTCTTTAGATGTTGTTGGTAACAGGAAGGACTGACAAACGTTCGCTGACAAGCTGAGCAATGCACTCGTTCTTGTCTTTCGTCAAGACAGGGCTTAGAGGCTAAACATCCCTCACATTTCGATCCACAATGCTTGTGTTGCTCTCGATTGTTATAGCCATAGTCACATTTCTCACAGTAATAACCATATCCCAGGAATCCAGTGATACTGGTAATGGTATCAATATGTGCATCGTGATGATAGACGTGAATGTATTTTCCGCCTTTGAAATCTTTGTCTCGAAACAACAGAGATCCGCGCACTTCTTGAGGGTACACTTTCAAGTAGCGTGGAGCCAAGACGTCTTGCAACTTCTGCATTTCAGGAATGCTACAAGCGGTGTCTTTGGATATCCCCGCTTGTTGTAACAGGAGTTCTGCTTCTCTTCGTTGTTTGGCTCGGCTAGATTTCTGAATAGTTTGCCAGGCTCTTTTCCATTCTGCCGTGTCGTTCTTGTCGGCATACGTTGGTCCCACTACGATGGCACGGGCTAAGCACATCTTGTCTTGAGGGTTGTTAATTCGGATGAGGCTGCACTTGATGCTGCGAAGGTCGTCTACCAATAACACCTTTTTGCGTCCGGTCCCTTGGGGAAGAGACACGTGGGTCATCAACAGTGTCGCTTTTCCGTCGGTGATGTGAAACTTGTCGTTGGATTGCTGCACGTGTTGAATCTTGTCCATGACTTTGGAAGGTGTCAATTCTGCCGGACTGCTAAACTCGATCCAAACGGGGGACTTCAAACTGTCGTGTTGAATGGAAAGTCTCAAGCGATCGTCTTCTTTGGCTTCACATTTCTGTTTCAGTTTGGTTAACAAAGAATCCCACACATCGGTGATGAACCCTTCTGCTTTCTCCAATGGTGCGTCTGACTTGAAATCTTTAAACTTCACCGCGTACGTGTAGGCAGTAGTTCTAAATTTTCTGGAGGAGCGTTTGTCGGTTTCTCGAATGTGGTAGTACTTTTCAGGGTGTACTGGTGGTGATGGACTTTGACTTGGTGTAGACTCTCTGGGTCTGGATTCTGGTTCACTCATCTCATCTTCAAAATCGCTGGCATGAATTTGAGCCAAGACTTGAGCTACTGTGCGAGGCGATGAATCACGTTTCTGCCTCTTACTTTCTTCTCCTTTCTTTACGAAATGATGCGATCGTTTCATCTTGACTGAAAATAGTCAAATGACTACATTTGAAACGCCATGGACCCCTATATATCCACGTCAGGCTCAGTGTACATATATAAAGGGCTGGTGCCTTCCCTCTCAGTATTCATTTCGCTGTCAAGCCAACAAGCACGATGGAAGAACCCATACAGATCGAACTTCTGATCAGATCTTTGCGAGGTGTCATACGAAAGTTTTCTTCAGACGAGCCGACGGACGGTCAAGAAAGGGCATTGGGCTACAGAATGTCCAGATCGTCAAAATAGCAAGACCAGTGAAAAAAGAGACAAAAGTCAGGATACCTGTTATCATTGTCAAGAGAAAGGACATTGGTCTTCAGACTGCCCTAAGAAACAACAGGAGCAGGAGGAGGACGAGGAAGAAGAAGAGGTGTCTTCGGCAAAGGAAGAACCCCGACACGTCCAGATAGAGAAGACAGAAAAGAAAAGAAGACGAGAAAAAATGAGGAAGAAGAGAAGAAAAAAACTGTGAACGTGAAGAAATTCAAAAAACAGAGAGAGTGAAGAAAACAGATAAAGAAGAAATATATGAACTTTTTAAAAAAGTGTTGTGTTATGTTGTGACATTGGATTGTAAAATTTGTACCAGAATAGACCATACTGAAAAACAAGTGTCTCATGGTTTTGATTTTTTAGAATGATAAAGGGCCTACAATCATGAACTCACACACGTACATCATGGGGTTAAAAAAGGGATTTTGAATTTTAATTGATTTTGGCAAAATGAATAATAACTCTTTTCGAAAGAAGTGAGTGGCTCTGAAAAGGGCCTTTGGGTGTTTGTTTTTCGAAAAAAAAAACTCAGGAACGAGAAGCAATCGGCTTTAACTGCCTTAAGCCTTTGCCACGGCCAGGGCCTACTTCTGGACTTGCTCCCATCGATGATTTGGTAGAAATCACTAGGGGTGGTATCTCCGGTGTACTAACAAGGTTAGACTGTTGGGCTCGGGAAGGTCTTTTTCTCTTGGGTCGTAATAAAGAAGTCTGATACATTTGTTTCAGACTCCTTAACTCTGCCAAAATGTCTAAGAGTACCGTTACCGTTTGACTTTCACTGTTCTCCTTCTCTCCTAGACATTGTTTCTTCTCTACTGCTTCTTCTTCTTCCTGTCGCTTCCTTCTTGCCTCTTCTTCTTCTCGCTGTTGCTGTTGAAGGAGAAAAGCTTGTTCTGCTTGTTTCTGCTGTTGTAAAAATTTCTCCAATTCTTCTTTCTGTCTCTGTTTAAAATCCTCGACCTGTGGTAAAGAAGGAGAAGGTGACGAAGGTACTGGTACCGGAACAAATTCTTGCAAAGAGAGAAAATCTACTAAATCCCAATTAAAATCGACCTCTTCAGGAAGTAGCCCTGTGTTAACTTTGGTAGCCGCTGCTATGCCATCGCTTCTCGTCTCCACGGCCGGTGCACCCCAATTCATTGTCTTCTTAGTTTCAGTCATGTTTCACAAAACAATGTCGCATCGATTCACTGCGCACAGACGCTAGCGCACCTATATAGGGAATGTGACGTCACAGGTAGCTCTCTTCGGATTGGAAGACAGACTACGCGAAGTGACTGAATTTTGTAACGCGTGTTGGGATTGGTGAACAATTTCAATCCATTTCGATCCGGTCTTCCACTATAAATAAACATGGTTCACTTCATTCCCTTCACCTGTTCTCGTCACAAGATGTGGACCAACGTTGAATCCTCTACTCTCGTATCGTCAATGTTGTTCCGTACGGACTTACCCATGTATGTTAAATCAACATGGACCATTATCCGGATCACCGAGACGACTATTTGGATAAGAAGGATCTATGTGGAGAGACAGGGCTGTCTGAAGCGAGTCCTCATTTATGGACCAGAGATTAGACGAAGTTTGAGAAAGAGAAGAAGATCAGTGAGATGCCCTCTATGTTAACGAACTGGTGTTAACATAAAACCAAAGGCCCTTTTCAGGGCCACTTTCATATGGCTCGAAAAGATATTTATTCTTTCTTGCCTAATTTTTTTTTATTCGATTGTATAATTTATGTTTAACTCCCAAAAACATTATTCTCTTACCTAAATTTTTTTTTTAGTCGGTTGTATGATTTGGGTATGATAGATTGATGTTCATCAATCTATGAAACGGACGCGAATGCATACAACACACTATACTATCCACAGAAACGGACGCGAATGCATAAAACTTTGTACAGGGACAATAGGAATGGAACAGGTGGTATGACGTCACGGTACTTGCCACATTGTTGCAAGTGTCCAGTACCGTGACGTCACCCTGCTTGTTCCATTCCTATTGTCGCTATACAGAATTCCCATTGTCAGTATATCGTCCCAGGGTGTGCCATTTGTCTGTATAAATCTTGTTCGTATAGTACAAAGTAGGGTCCCGTAATGCTAATTCTCATTGTCCGTATATTATCCCGTATTACTACTGAGAAAGGAATATTATTATTAATGCCCATAATATATCGGCAGTCGTTTGAATTATTCCAAATTATTAAGATGTGAACAGCATACACGTTTCATAAACACGCATTCCACAAATCTTTGTGATTTTAAGTTGAAAAAAAGCAAAATAATGTGAAAAAATAAAACTTCTTACTTTAAATATCTCCGTCTTGAAGCACGCTTTCTCAATGATGAATTGAGGAGTGCACGTCCGACACTCGAATCGCTTTCTTGATAGCTACTTTTTTGACATGCAAAGTATACACTAGGACTGAGTTTCTAATCGACATATCTAGGTTAAAATATATTCCCTTTTTTTTCTGGAACGGCCAAAAACGATGCTTAATAAAGAGGAGTATCCCAAAGTTGAACTCGTATATAGGTATTTTTTTATACCGGCAGATTTATTGACAGTCAGACGTATCAGAGGCCTAATCTAAATATGGACAATAGCTTGGATTGAGCCAGGAACAAACAATAACAAAATAATATTTGAAAGCAGACGCGAAAGGTTTATTTTATACCAATAGACATCACTAACCACCCCTCTGTGAGTGTTTCAAGACATAATAGAGTCCGGTGTGTGCGACACATGCGCTATTGGTGGCCTACAATACAGGTGGTCCAAGACATTAACTAAGCCAACACCCACAGTCATACCAAGGGAAAGCCATTGATACTGCTGCCTGACGGTGCAGCGGACAGGACAGCACTTGGTTTACCCACTACCTGGCCTTCACAATAAAAACCCAGGACCTATTGCTCAAAGGCACGACAGGCATCAGTGGGAAACTTTAGTATTGATGGGATGGTGGGTAGGGAGGTTGACATGGTTGTATTCTAGTTAGGCTAGTGGTCATATGGGTGTACCATCATGCTCCCAGCCCAAATTCAGGATATCCAGAGCATGCCGGAAAAGTTTATACCGAGGAGGTAAAAAGAACATTTGGCATCGATTCAACCCAGCTATGCAAAATATGGTACGATGATACACCAGTTGATCAGCAAGTCACATTGCAAGCATCCTCGCAGAAAAAGAACGGAAATCCAGCTGGAAGAATCAGTACCGCCAATCGCATTGCCAGTGGTAGCTCCTAGTGTAGCTGCTAACGAGCATTCATACAAGCACAAGCCCTAGAATAGTCAAGCGTATTTAGAGTCTACCGCACAGCACTGGAAAGGATTGATGCTAAGGAAGAGCACGAGCGACGTAAGAAACATAGCCAGCATTTTCATTTTGAGATCTGCACTAGCGAAGTAGAAGGGACAGAAGGAAACCAAAGAGAGCTGCAGGAAACACTGACATTGTAAAGCAGATCTAATATTTTGGTTTTAAAAACAACATGCAATCATTTAGAGATCTGCGATGGAGATGAAGGAGGGACGGAGAGAAACCAAAGACAGCTGCAGGAAACATTGATTTTGTAGAGGAGACCCAATATTTAAAACAAACCCCAACAAAAAACATGCAATTATATATCAGGGACATAAAAAACTGGATTATCAAAGCAAACATCCTCGTACCGCTACCAGCAGTGGCGGACTGGATTGGTAGGAGAGACTCATTTTACATGTCATAACGAACGCAGTGCATGCATATTTTTTTTTTTTTAAATACTAAAAACCTTTTGTTATACTTGGGCACTCAGGAGCTGAGATTTTATTTGTTTTTCTGCTTTTTTGCTATATTTTCGACAAGCGGGCGGCAGATTTTGATGAAGTTTAAAAAACGGCATCATTAATGTAAGCAATGCGCTCATATACAATAAAGGCCCTATTTCAGGGCCACTAAATCATCAGGTGTGATCCTTTCTTTTTATTCAGCGGAGAAAGGTTTCTGTTATTGATGCCGTACACGCCCAACTGATGGAATTTGCTTTGAATGGCCAGCAGCTGATGAGGAAACTACTTTGTAGAGGGCCTCTAGGTATACTTTGTATCGAAACTCGTTTCTCACGATGGCCATTGAAACACCTTTAGCTTTCAGTATTTATACAGAATCCGATCTGAGGATGTCGTTAATCTTGGAGCAGTGGTCAAGAAACAATACATTTTGAGCTCTTATAATACTGTGAGATTATTCTTGTCGGAAACAGATTCAAGTACGAATCTGGTTATTATTATAATAACCTCTTACAGCAGTTCTGATAAAATAATTTTATGTGTAACAAAGCCAATCCATGTATGCGCATGAGTAAAGTATATCATTATATTCTTACTTACTCGTGTCTCATCTATAACGTGGCTCAATTATTGTATGTTTAGTTGTTTCACGCCGAATCGTAGAACTCGGTGGGATTTTGTGTAACCCAGATGCTGCAGTCAATGGTGACATTTGTTCAGAGGACGGTATTTGTTTACTCGCAGCGAGGGACTAAAGGTTTTGGACCAGTGGGTTTGCCTGAGATAGGGCGACTCTCGAGGGATCTTTCAGCAGACTGGAAGAAGTTGGCTTTGAATGGCTGCTGCTTCACCATTCGACGAAAGCTTTGCAACTGGAAATACCTAATAATCACCACGAGATAATTATGTTCCATTTTTTAATTGATTTAATTAAATATTGCTATATGGACGAAGGTCTAGTTTAAAATCGCTGCTTTAGTGACAACCAATTATACCTGCGTCGTCCTTGTCAATAAACCATATAAGTGCATAATTTTTATATACTGAGCATCCATGGTAATATCCATATATAAAACGTAGATGTTTATAAATTGTGATATATTGAACATTCCATGTAATAAATCTATATATAAATCAGATTTCTTGTTAGTTTTATACCTTGATTTACGTTGGATTACCCGCTAAAGTTGTATCTTCTGTTAGCGTCCATTTAGGAACAACAGCTTTTACTTGTATTGATAGTTGAAAGATCCATTGTTGGACCTTATTCGCTCGAGTATGGTGTCAAATTCATTAATCGTTCAAATACATTATAAATATACATCTCATTCACGAAATTGTGTTCAGTACCTTCAATAGATATAATCCCATCCCGCCTTCATCCTGTTACACACATATACATATTTGTTTAAACCAAAATTTATGTACATCGTATGCCATCTTCCAGCTCACAGTCACCTATGCCTCTTAGTACCATGCATCTGCTACCAGCTGTAAACATGGACGCAGGTGGTGCTTTTTGGACCACCAGGATTGGCGACAGCTGGCACTTAAACCGGCCTCTCGTATGTTTTCGATCAACCATATGGGGGTGGGTGAAGGGTGGAGACGGCTCTACCCTAAGTGTCTCCACAGTGGTGGACTGATTTACATCTGGGGTGATGTTCGTTTTATATCTCACCAGTCCCAAAGCCCCCCCCCCACTTTACACTGGTGATCTCAGATGTGTAAATTAAGCTTATCACATCTGTCCTGTATCACATGTTATTATGATGATACACTCTTCTTGGTGAGATTCGTATCTTAGCATATATAAAGGATAGTATCATTTACTTCGTAGCAAATAGTTGGAAAAAGACTAGAAAAGACACAAAAGCATACAACCTTCACATATGATGATCTTGGTAGGATTTCAATAGTATGCGATAACAAGCTTGTAGACATCTACTGGGCATAAATTTGGAAAATATGTGAACTTGGTTTAGGAAAGTCTTAATTGGGCTGATTACACAAAGAACATGAGTTTAGGTGAAATAGTGGGTACCATGCAGTGCAGAGTAAATCGACTTGGGCCAATATTTTGACATAATTTTGTGAACAGCAATGGTCAAGACTCGGGCCAATATTTCGACTTATAATTTTGTGAATAGCAATGGTCTGGATTGAATGTCTTAAGGAAGCTGAATTATTGCTTTGTTTGTGGAAAAAAGTTCTTGTTTTGAATTAGGAAATGTGGTAAACAAGAATACAAATTATACTATCGTCATTTCTATTATAAAACGTAACTAAATAACTAAAATTCATATTTTTACTAAAATAGGCGGTTTTGAAGGAGAGACATGTTTGACAGCAGTTTCTGTTAATGGCATCATTATAACAGTCCATTCCCAATACCGACCCGCAGGAGGCAATCCTATTCCCGTACTCGCAGTCTGTAACAGAAACAAAGGCAAGATAATTTGTCATGCATGTTTATTGTACTGCCGAGATAATCTTATATGCTTCCTTTAATTTCGAACGTATACACAGCTGTAATCCATCTGAAACGAGAGATTTTCAACAGATAGATTACAAACGTATTCGTAATTTAAACTGTAAATCTGATTTACATTGCCAAAGACTGACGTCCAAACAGAGGGAACGGAATACCCTTGACAATTCATTTATTTCTTGGTATGTTAGTTTTTTTTCTTAGTTATATGGTATTTTCAATGCTTTTGTCTAGTTTGTTTCTTAGTTATACGGTATTTTCAATGCATTTATCTAGTTTGTTTCTTAGTTTTACGGTATTTTCAATGCTTTTGTCTAGTTTGTTTCTTAGTTATTCTGTATTTTCAATGCATTTGTCTAGTTTGTTTCTTAGTTATGTGGTATTTTCAATTATTTTGTCCAACAAATGTTACCAATATGAAATATACTGAGCCACTTTATGTTAAGGTTCACTTTCTTAGGTGAATTTTGTCAAATCCATATTAGTGGTAAAGAAAGACATAGCCGTCACTTTTACGGCGGTGCTAGAGACGGGGCATCTACAGTTTTGTTAAGGGTTTAGATTTAGTTCCTCATTTGGTTGTATTTCCTAAACCTTTTATTGGTTTATGTTATTACATGGGACGAATCATTAGAAGGCGGAGACAATATCTTCAGCGATACACTCACAACCAAGGTCACGGTCATATATCAGTGTTAATTTTTAGATTAAGTTCATTTCCTTACATTTTCTAAACCACTTGATGGATTTTGAGCCTATATGGCAGGGATAATTATAAAACAAAGACGATGAATGCCGAGATATGCTCAATTGTCCCTTAGACCTTTGGGTGAGTTCACAGTCGTTGAAGATATAGAAGGTTTGGTTAAGGTTAGTCATTGTATTATATTTCCTGGACTCTTTGATGGATTTTGTGCACACCAGTGAGTGTGGGGCTTTCGAACTGCTTCGGATAATGTATTTACCTAAATATCTTTTTGTAAACACTTCAAAAAATACAATTTTATCTGCACTGTAAAGTCAAAACAAACGTACCTTGAACTTATTAAGTACATTTTTATTATATGCACTTAAGCATAAATATGTTAAGAGAGTAGAGCGTTCTTTCAAAGGAAATAATGTAGCAGATTGCTTTCTTGCCTTGGACTGGGTGTCTCTGATCGTCACTGGATGGTTTCATGACGTCATTATATGGTGTGAAACACTTGAATGACGTCATAATGTTAATCATGATTTTGCAAGTAAAGCAGTGGATAAAGTGATAAAGAAAATCGAATAGCTATGTTATTGATAATTCTTTAAAATAGAACAACGAGTGAAGAAATAATCAATGCAAGGGCTGGCATCAAGAAAAAGGCAGAGCCTTGAAAAAGTCAAATAATAAAATCCCCCACTGAAATTTCATTGTCTTAGTACCAAGAGGAGCAGATGGTCTTAGTGCCAAACAGACCAGACATCGTGAAAATAAATTTGTTCTTATTTAGCTAGCATTATGACTCCACTGTTGATAAAAAGGTGTAGGTAGCATAATTTGATGTGTTTCATTACATATCAAAACTAGTAGCAAACATGTATTTAGTAGCTCACCGACTACCAACTCTTTCGGATATTAATCAGTTACTCAAGCCAACCTAACCAGCAGCTTACCAGACCATAATTTTAAACCAAAGACCATCAACATCGTTACTACTTCTTTGGCTATAGCAAATTATTTCACAACATCATGTACCATCCAGTTGTTTTTTAAGTTAGTAAATAGATGGTTTGGTGAGTGTGATTAACCTAGTAACAGCCAACAATAGGAGGTAAGCCAATGAACCAGAAAACATTGATCTTAACTAGTAGTAAATTTAGAAGGAAGTCATCATGGACTTACATTAATTAAAAGTTTTATTTTTGAAGAAGGGTTAAATCACTATATGCCAAATGGTTCTTATTGATGGAGAATAAGCCCAAAGAGGAAAGATAAATAAAATAAATGAAGAGGGAATCTCGTTTGGTGAATCAAAATTGTTTATGATTTAAAAACAACAGTTACCTTATTATTCATCTT
>JAECUM010007815.1:0-25000 GCA_016617855.1 Megalonaias nervosa | reverse complement strand
TAGCAATATTGAAACAAACGAGACCATTTTTCCCCAATTCCCTTTCGCGAATCGAATCAAAAAATGGCGACCAAAAATGTTCAATGAATACAAAAATTTCCAGAAGGCGGGGTTAAAAATGTTTTCCCACGATCGCAACCAATCAGTAAAGAGAACGCACAATAATTTCATGGGCTTATTTGGACCAATCAGAATCATATAAAGTGATATGTTTACATGTTATAATATCAAAAATATTTAACTGCACACACTATAGGCAAAGTGTATCGACTATGTTTTATATATATATATATATATATATATATATATATATATATATATATATATATATATATATATATATATATATATATATATATATATATCTGAATGAACTGATACGATTTGATAATTCTCTCTCTCTATCTCGTTATGAGTTGTGTGTCATGTAGTTCCTGTTAGTGGAAAATGAGCCTCACTAGGACAGACAAAACGAATGAAGGGGGAAAATTGCTAACTGGATTGAAATGTTGATGATTCAAATATACAAATGAGTTATCATTTGCTTCTTTTTCTTGAATAAAAAAGACAAAATGGGAAAGAAGAAATGTCAGTCTCAGGAATGGAACAAGAAACAAAAGAAAACAAAAAATACTTACCCGGAGAGAATGTATTGTAAGAACTACAACTCTTACAGCACGCTCTGTTAGTGGTAGTATCATAACAGTCCCTTGATGATATAGAGTTACACCAGGCGACCTTGTTCCCGTACTCGCAATCTGCTGCAGAACAAAGAGACGGATTGTGCTAAAATTAAGTTCAAGATTGTCACTGAACTTCACCGGATTCACATATCTAATTTGAAACTAAGACACGAAAGTTATTGAAAAGGAAACGTTGATTAATAATTTTTCCACAGAGAAAAACCCTTTAAAGGCGGAAGCGTTTAGAAACGTGTTTACGTAATACTTATGTGTCCAATCTAACACTGTAAATAGTTTAGAAAAGCTATGAAAAAGTGACGCTATGGTGTGTGGAATGCTTTTTCTAATATAATCTTTATTATTGAAAGCATAATAGCTACATACATATTATTGTTGGAACAGGAGAAACATATCTAAAACTGTATATCTACAAGGTGTATAAGTGACGCTATGGTGTGGAGCGCCTTTCTGTTAGATTGGAAAATAACGAACACGTAATAGTTACATGTATACCTGTGCAGGAACAGGAGTAGCATATGCACACAGTATGCCAGCATGGTGTGGAAGTGATGCTAAGCTATTTGATAATATAATAATCATATTTAAAAAGCTCTTATCTTATTTGAAGATGATGATGATGATAATGGCAGTGGTAATGATAATGACCACGATTAAAAAGATGACGATGATAACTGTTGTAATTATGATAAGTAAAGGGAAATAAAAACATAAATGGAGGGATATTGTTTGCTGCATAAAAAAGCGCTGATACGAGAAAACAATTAAACAAACAAAAAAGAGAAAAGTAATCATTACATATTCATATTTACCTGGATAGTAACTGAAGAAGTAATTACAAGTCATGCAGCAGTTTATGTTAATGCTTTCATTATAACAGTCCCATCCCGATATCGATGCACACCAAGCGACTCTGTCCCCATATTCGCAGTCTGCAACAGAAACATGCGTGATGAGAATTTTTCATGCATGCAGATTGTGCTGTAAATGAAGTGACACTATATAGGGTATATCAGCAATTTGACGCTTAAAGAAGACATTTTTTTTAAAATTAAATGCGTGCAATGGATCAAGCGCAATACGTGAAAGCTTTAAATCTGCGGATAATTGACGATAAACTGTCTACTGGTAACAGTTGAGAAGGAAATACAGCTTTTATTTATTAGAAGGGATTTTAATGATACCTGTTACACAAGCACACTTGTGTACAAAGGACGCCTATTTAAACCGTACATGTGCATTATCTCTACCTGACTTATGATTTGTTAATTAACAAAGTATATGAGTTTTCTTTCGGTAGAAGCATACATGAACAATAGTACCATATGATTATCAACCATTAAAAGGTTTGACTTGAAGTTTTGATATATTTAATAATCATATATTGATGATACTGATGCTGATAACTATAGCGATGATGATGGTTGTATTGATGACAAATAGATCGGAGAGATAAAGTAAATGGACGGGAAATATTGTTCTAGGAAAGAAAAAGGTCAATGAGCAATTAAAAAATAAATTAATGGATTTATGTGTTTTAGACGTAGAAATTTAGCACAAGTTTGGTATGTTGATTTGTGCATCCATTTCTTTTAACAGCCCAGTACCTCAAATGGTATATATTATTTTTTAATCCCAGCACTGCGTTTAATGTTGCCTTAACTTTACCATGCACCGTTTACGCCATATTGGCATGTGTACAATTCAAAACTAAAGTATATTTGATGTCTGATGAAACCCGGCGAACAAAACAAACGCTATATGATCAAGAGATCAGTTAAAACTGATGACACTAAAATTTCAATGAACACTTTTCGAAAAATTTGTTAACACGATCCCGCTTATCTCGCGGTTATTCTTCGGACCCTGAGCATCGCGTTATAACGTGTTTTACCTGAAGTTCAAAACTGTTACTTTCCGAGGAAGTTTTTCCAAGTAAACAATGAATACATGTTCAACATGTGTTGTTTTATGCTTTTCAAGGGCATTTCCTTCAACAATATGGGTAGACCGTATCAGGCAGTATAAATTGTTTATTTGCTTGGTTTCCCACGCAAGTTTAATTCACTTGCAGTGGCAACCAGGGTCTTGGGGCCGACCGAAAAGTACCCACTCGCCTATCTCACAATTTAGACCTGTTTATGTGTACTTACGTTCACACAAAGGTGTACATCCCCTGTAATTTGTATAAAAATATTTTTCCCTTTGTTTTGTATCACTAATTGCATATGGTGTGAAGATGATAAGCGTGGTTAATTATCAGTCTCATACAAGAAACATTGTTTAATTGCAAATAATTTATTTTATGGAAAACATTGGGGTATAAATATACAATATGTACAATTTGGAATTTAATTTGAAAACAATTTACATCTTTATGATAATTTGTTTCATATTTCTTGTTACAAGCCAGAGGCATTTGCTTGACCGAGCGGTGTCAAACCTTGGCGCGATTCTGATAGAAGTCGTAAGTTTACCCCAAATTTCCAAAGATTTTCATACAACTTCAGTTGTAAATTAGAAAGCTCGACGTGTCCATTCAATACATAAATTTTACTCTAATCAATGCAAGACCACAAGATCTCGCAACTTTCCAAATATCTATCAACCGCACATCTGCATGGTTTCTCTTCATCAACTTTCCGTACCGCCAGCAGTTCACGCCGTAGAAACTATACAACTCTCCTCTAACACAGAGAACTATATTTTTACTTCGTTACATTAGGCCACTCGAATCATGGTTTCGGGCCACATTACGCCAGTAAAACTGCATCACATTTACCATCATGGCGACATAAACGGTATCTGCCGAGTCCCTTCTTGTTTATTTCATTGTGTAATTTACCGGTCTCCTACCGTAAATACTGCAACTGCAGTCACACCACCAATGTACTCCACTAGATATTAATAGGGACTATGGAACGACAGGGACATTCATGAGGTTCTGACCTGAATTCATCAAACGTAAACCATGGCATCATGGAAACTCACTCACACTTCACTTCGTGACGTTTGCTCCTAGTAATTGGTTAATTATTTCGGGCTAAGGAATATTTCCGTTGGACTGAGTTCCAATAATCAAACAAGTCATTACAAAAGTCTACGAATTCCTTAAAAACGGGGCGCTATAACAAAATGCGCATGCTCTAAATTTATTACATTTTACATATATATATATATATATATATATATATATATATATATATATATATATATATATATATATATATATATATATACACCACATACATTAAAAATAACATGGCATTTAAAGTGTTGGTATAAAACAATTTGATATACCAGTACTATTTGCATATCAAATTGTGATCAGCCCATGGCGCAATAATATGCATATATAAACATTCTAGCGACCGTCTGCAGCTGAGTCTAGATCAATCATGAATTTCTACACATTAATCGTTAGTGAAGTATGAAAATAACGATAAGAAGTATTAATAATCCTCGTTTCTAAATGAATTGAACATGGTACACATTTTCATCACAATCCTTTCAGATTTCTGTTCCCCCCTCCCCTCTCATGTATATATCGAGAGAGAGAGAGAGAGAGAGAGAGAGAGAGAGAGAGAGAGAGAGAGAGAGAGAGAGAGAGAGAGAGAGAGAGAGAGAGAGAGAGAGAGAGGATAATGCATAATTTAAAAAAATTGTGTTTGTCCTTATTTGTTTAAGGATGCAATAAATTGAAGAAATCAAATACAAGAAAGAAAGAAAGAAAGAAAGAAAGAAAGAAAGAAAGAAAGAAAGATAGAAAGAAAGAAAGAGAGCAAAAATAGAATTGTTTTAAATTAGCTTTTACCTTCGTATATTGTTTTATATGAGCGACAAGTGTTACAGCAGTTTACATTAATAGTAGCATTATAACATTCCCTTGCTGATATAGATTCACAGGAGCCAATCCTATCACCGTACAGGCAGTCTGTAAAAAAGACATCCCAGAATGAGAAGCTTGAAGTATACTGGATATGTGTTTTCTGACATAGTGACAGGCGTCAGTATGAGAATCCAACATTCTAACACTGAGCTATGAAATTCAGTTATAAGTACATGTTAAAAAAATTATCATGTAGTTACCAAACAGCATTACATTTTCTGATTTTGAAAACACGAAATTTTGCATTACATTTTCTGATTCTGAAAGCGTTATTATAAATAAATCGAGAAATACATGATTTTTGATTAAAATATATTTTCTATATAAATCTGTTTGTACAGAAAAACGAAATCCTAATGTTGGCTGAATACAGAGGCTGTATATAGATCAACCGTTGCCAAGGATACTAATCAATAATGTCAACGAGTGGGTTGAATAAATACACAGCCGCTATACCATTACGAACAGACTCTGCAGAGAAATAATCAATATTCTGTATGAATGGGTTTTTACGTAATGGTTTATGTAAGGCTATTTACTAACATTTATGCAAGAGGAATTGCTAGTCATTTCGGCAAATACAGAACTGCCACCAGAATTTAGGTCGTAAAATTACTATCAGATTTTTGTTGATAACATTAGTGCCAACGTTCACCTGAGTTTCACAGCTCCATATATTTCATTGGCCCCCCAAAAATACAAAGCAAATGTTACAGTATATGCTATGTTCGATAACTACAAAAGATTTTAAACTTAGCTAGAACAGTATTATCTCCCTTTTAAAAACAGATAGGGCATAAAAGTGTGGAAATAAATGTTGCAAAGATTGTCTAAGGTTTTGCTTCTGTGATTGTGATTACATTAAATTCTCCTTTGACAGGCCAAAGGGACTTACATTTTAATCTTTTTTTTTTTAAAGAAGTCAGAGTTGGTCTCTCAGTGGAAATAGGTTTATTGTTAATGATTGTGGTAAGCAAGTAGTAGGACTATCTTTTAACATTAGTCTCAGATTATTGTGATTTTATTAAGGCATGCTCTCAGTTTAGATTATCACTGTACAGAGTTATATTTCTTGACCAATGAACAATGTTTCAGCATTCGCTATTCAGTATGATTTATTGTCATAATAATACAAATAAAATTTAATTCTACCGGTTACTTTTCGACGACATTCAAATAGTTCTTTCATTGCTATCTTACTGAGAAGATACTTACTACCTTCTACAAAACCTTCGACCGGTCTAAGTCTATATTAATTTTTGTATACTGTTGCTGGCTGATCGGATCATGAAAATTGTCATATTTTAGTACAAGCTCGTCTCGCAAACTTTCGAGATAATTAAAATATTTGCTATTGTCTGATCTGATAAGGGAGAGTTTGATTCTGTCAAATTTACTAAAACAGATACCTGAAATTTCATAGTTAAATTCAAATGATAATTGCTGGTTATTAACCATTATTTTTTTTTATTTTGCTATTAACTCTATCGACTAATGTTAAATTTTCGAACATTATTTCTGATGTTTAGACAAAATTACTTGCATAATGTCCAAGTGCTAGTGTATTAATTCCGTCCCTGCAATACCTTTAATCATCAAAATTACTTAATCCACATTTTATAATTGTATCCGTTTCAAGTTTATGATGATTTGTTCTGATAACATTTGTTTTGATAAAACTGATATTATTGTTTAGCGCTGCTTTAAAATCATCAAATTTCATCATCTTTTTCACATATCCTCGAGGAATACCTTTTGCTTTTTTTTGGTAAGTTTATTGTCATCTAATATAATAGCATGCATTTTACTCTTTAGTCCGACAAATTCCCTAACTGGCATAAACATAAATTCATCTTTCATTTTTCCAATAACTTTCTTATTCGAATTATCTTGAAATCCACTACATGCTGGATAATCTGATAAATCAAATAGATTTTTATTATTGTAAATATCCTGAGAGACATCTTCACATTTTATATTATAAACTAGCGAATCTGTATCAGTAAATAGCAACTCTGAATTTGGCCACTGCTTTTTGGCAAAATTATAGTGAAAATCGTACATCAGCCACTTTGATATATGAAGCACAGCTGCACCAACATAAATCGGTTTATTTAACTTTAAATTTGTCTTTCGTCGTTGTATTGCAACAAGATTTTCATTAAATATTTTCATACTAACAAAACCATCATCATTAATTAATTTATTTCTGCGATTTATGTCATTAACAATTTCTATCGAAACTCGCTTTCGAATATTCTCCATTGTCTTACCGAACACCGAGTTGTTCATTAACTTGAAAAACATTTTCTCAAATTCGGTTTTAGCCACAGCACGACGTTTCGTATTTAAGTCAATATAATTTGCCATCAACCTCGACTGATTAAACTTTAGCACGCGATGGACTTTTCTCAGAAATAGTCCAGCATCTACTGCTTGTTTTAAATTTTTGTAATGCAAAACGTAATTTCTTTTATTTAACAAATTTGGAACTAACTTATTAACAATCGAATTTTTTGCTGTTGTCGTTGCTCGTTGTTCAGGCGATAATAAACTATAATCAATCGTCATTGACTCTGCACAAAACGGGTAGTCGTCATGTAGATCATGTAACGAACTAGGATAATCTAGATCAATTTCAACAAAGTATGAAATATCGGAAAAATCATTATTAATTGTTCTAGGTAAATCTTTTTCAGTTTCTTTAAGAAATTGAACTGGAGTTATCCAATGAAATCCACCACAAGGCATTGGCTCTGACATGGCCCAACCATACAAATTCACACAATCTAGATAAATAATATGATTAGATGGGAGATTTTTATCATAATTTTTCAGATATTTGTTATTAGCAGCTGCATATTTTTTTTGTTATAACACTAATTCCGCCTCTGATACCTTTTTCAATAAAGTTAGACATATCAACATCTGTTAAGAGATTCAGTTCTATCTTACTTGTTTTTAGTAGAGCGTCCCAAGACAATCCTGGAGCAGAATAATACCAACAAGGATCTAGTCCATAATTGCTGTAGCTTACTTGACGAAAACTCTCAAAAACATCTGCTAGTAATAATACATCTGTTTTTAAATATAGATCGTGATAATCACCAAATGTTTTACAACTAAATTTATTCCAAATATCTTGTGCATATTTATATTCGTCACCTGTGATATTTTCATTTTTGAGTTGCGAGTAAAATTTATCTTTACCAGGAAGAGAAGTTTCATCAAATCTGCTCCAATCGTCGAGATACTCGTATGGAAAGATACCTTTTCTTGTCAAATTGATATAGTTTTCACCAAAGCAACTTTTTAGGTTGGCGAAATTGCTACCGGCGCTTGTAGCGCTGTTTACAAGCTCATCTAATGATGCTGCCATAAATGGCAGGCTATCAATAAAACGTAATTTACCGAGCGTCACCGACATATACTTTTCAAAATTGTTTGGAATACATTTTATTGTATTATTTAATTTTAGTTTAACTTTAATATTTTCATTACCAAAAGCTTCTACAATGATATGACTGTCATAGTCACGAAAGTTATGTAAAACTACAGGAATAAAATCTGGAGCATGAAATTTTAAATTGCAACTGTTATGAGCTGCTCCACGATATTGGCCAGTCAAATGACAATGATCTCAGACCTTATCACAGACTCCGTTGGAGTCTACCAGCAACTTTTCACAAATATGACAATTAACTGCATCATCAAATTCAAGTTGTTGTTTAGACGTTATTTTCATTGGAGCTGTTTTAAATAATCTGTTAGAAATTTTGTTAACCTCGTCTATTAAATTTTTTAATAGCCATACGGCAGGATTTTTACCTCTGTACAATTTTATCGGAATTGAAAATTTATCGTTAGCTACTCCGCAAGGAATATACTGTTGTATTTTTCTAGTACTGGATTTATTCAGATTATTTTCTGCTCCAACCACAGGAACGAGTAGACACTCGAAATCAGCATAAATAACAAAAAGAATATTTAGTTTATGATCATAATTTTTAAATTTTAATATTTTTTCTTTTTCGACAGGCATAGTTATTCTTTGAACGTTGACACAGTATTTGAGATGCTCTTGCAGTATTCCATCGCCAGAAAAACCCTGCAGACATCGATAACAGAAATATTTTTTATTTTTTTATTTTTATTTTAATATACTGTCTGCCAACTAGGCCGTTAAAGTTTTTTATTAAAACGTAATGATTTCTAAAAAAAACAGCAAGTTTATTGTTGATTGCAAAGCTTTTTTCTGAGATATGTCTCGGATAAACGTTTTCACACTCGTCAAGACCAAATATATTAACCGAAATATTATTTTGCTTTTCAAACTTTGGTATCTGATTTTCTGTAACTGGAAAGTCAATGCCATTAAAATTTAGTTCGTCTTTGTATGGCAACTGCTTCCCAATTCTGACGGGGTGATCACGCTGAGGATGTTTTGCAGATAAAATTGACCACTGGAGACATCTGTTATCATTGTTTCTGACATTTATACAACATTTTTTGTTTTTAATTTTTTGAGGGAGATCAACATAGCCGTTACCGCGAAGCACGTTATATTTTGCTGTGTGAAATAAAACTTCTTTTATCATTTCAAATTTCCAACCGCTCCTGATGCAGTAAATTCTTCTAATTGTTTGTTTATTTCTTGATATATTTCATCGGCGACCATGGCAATGTTTGTTCCAGTTAATATTTTTCTCGATTTAGCTGTTAAATATGGTTCCGAAATTTCGCTGTCAACACTTTTTCTTTCAAAAATTACATCAAGTACATCCTCAACTGCATGTAACTTTGATAAAATCGCATGATATTGGACTATAAGTTTGATACTTTTATGAGCCGCAAGTTCTTTCGATATAACAGGTTGTAAAAGATGAAATAAACTTGTGGAGTTAAAATTTGCTAAAATATTTTGATCATCAAGTTTGTAACTATTATCGTAACCGGAAAATGCTGTAGCAATTTTTTCAGATTTGATAATGCTCTTTTTAGCAATATATCGCAATTTTAACATTATATATATAATAATATTTTATATTTAATTGAATTTGTTTAATTAGAGATATGAAATCCTTATAGTATAATGACAGAAATTTTGAGATATTTGAGATTGACGGCGGAAGAGCAAGAATTTTATCACGTACACCCAAAGTACAACTTATATTGTGCAAATGCGTTGGGTTCTGTTATTAACATAGAATCTAAAAAATCTGTTGGTACACCAACGCCAGCTGGAATGATAATTTCAGTAAAAGGCGATAATACAGAAAGAACTAAAATGTTTAGAAAAGATTTTATTTATACTTTACTTTGCGACGATATTCCAGAAGGACAGCGAGTTTATCAAGTAAAATGGAGCAGTTAATGATGATAATATTGAAAATTTAGCATTACAAAATGAATTTCAACTTCATCCAGTGTTTGATATATATGAGGCAAATGATCGAGGAATTATTCGACATAAAAAACAAAAAAAGTTGTTGGAAGTTTACAAAGAAATGGATATCTTGATGTTAATGTACGTGGAACTAAAACTGATTTTGTTCTTTATAAAGCACACCGTTTTGTGTTTGAAACTTTTAATGATGTCATTCCAGTTGGTCTAGTTATTGATCATAAAAATGGTATTAAAACAGATAATCGTTTGGAAAATTTAGATTTGGTTACACAAAAAGAAAATACTAGAAGAGGAATTGGTGGTGGTTCTAATTTTAAAAATCCCCAAAAATCAGTTATTTCAATAAATTTAGAAACTGGAGAAAAAATAAAATTTAAATCAGTGACATCTGCGGCAAAATATCATAAAATTAATCCAAGTTCAGTAAAAAATGTAGCTGATAATGTACAAAATCAGCAACGTCATTGTTGACATTTGATAGATTTAATTATAAATACGATAACTAATGATATTTTCTAGACCATTTCGAGTAAGACAATTATGACTAAATTCCATAATATCATCTCGATTAAATCGTAATGTCATCATTTTATTTGTATCAAGTTTTATTTTTTCTGCTACTGTTAATAAAAATCTGTCAGATTCGCCTAATGTTATAATAACGTCAACAAAATAAAAACTATGTCCCAGCAAACAATTTCGAATTGCCTCAGCTAATTCTCTAATTTAGCATATTAACTCTTTGATGATATTTTATTTCTCCAAACATCTTATTATTTATTAATGAGACAAAAGATATATTATAATAATGAACTTGATTGAAAGACTAACTTTACTATATTCGGGAGATTTTGTTTTAAATTTTACATTAGAAAATATTTCTAATGATAGATTTGCTGGTTATACTGAAAATGATATTTTGCATAACTATGACGACGAAGATGAAGATGATGTTGTTGTTGGTAAAAAAAAATTAAGCAGACCAACAACTGCGCGATATAATGTTAAGTACCATATTGCTAAAAAAATAATAAAATTTAATTTTACTATCACAGAGCATCAAATATTTTGGCAGCTTATAAAACCTTTTTTAAACGTAAAAATAACTGGACAACAAAGAAATATAAAATACGGTTTTAGTTTTGTTAAAATATTTAATTTAATGCCAGTCGATGGTGCATGAAAATTACATTTAATTTCTTTATGTAAACCAGTAAAATGTAAATCAGTATTAATAAAATACGAAGAAATTTATAATAATATTATTCAATCGACTTAGTTGGTACCCGGCCATTAAATTTATCGCTATACCCACGCCATTTGACTAAACTTTTGTTGCCGCGCTTTTTAATAACTTTTTCAATAACAAATATATCTTGTTCTGTTTTCTGAAGTTCTTGCTCGTAAAAACTGCCAGTCATAGGTTCACCTAATAAATCTTTCAACGAGTATGTAACTGGTATTGTTAAAAGTACTTTATCAACAACAAATACTTCTTCGCTCCAGTTATGAGTATATCCTTTCTCAAATGTTTTTTTCGTCAGAGAAATTCTAACTTTATCACCAACTTTAAATTTATGCCTGCGGTACATATTTTCGTTTGCTAATATTGGATTTGCAATCGCGTCGTTTGGCGACATTTTCCTTTTGCCTAGCGAAAGGGATCTGTGTTTCGTGTTATTATACTCGTCAACAATTTTCTGTAAATTGTCAATATATTTACTCGTATTTTTAGCTGTTAAATATTTATGGATTTTTTCGTTGAGCGTGCGATTAAATCTTTCAACGATGACGCTTTTTCCCTCATTTCCTGTGACATATTTTTTAATGTTATTTTGCTCTAAAAACTGTTCAAATTTTTTATTAAAAAATTCTGCTCCATGATCAGTCCAGATTCTATTTGGTTTTCTTTCCGTGTTAACAATAATTTGTTTTAGCGCATCAGTCATCGATGTCCCTGTTTTATCCGAAACGGGTATACTAAACGCGTATTTGCTAAAAACATCTACAACATTAAAAAGATATCTCTTGTTATCATTAAACTGAGCAAGATTTGAGACATCAACTAAATCTATCGCCCAGATATCATCAACGGCATTTGCGACAACTTTACGTCGCGGAAACTTTTTTTTTTAGGTTTGTGTAGCTCTGAGGCAAGATCATCATATAATTTTTTTTTTACCAAGTCCGAGTTTATATTTTGCGCCAATAAAACCCTGAACCAGCCTTCGGTCAACACGTTCTCGCATATTTACAGGTTTCATATCACGAAGTTCGTCTAACATTACTTTATCGCAGCTGTGTTTATTTTGTTCGTTGTCTGGACGTTCAATGTCTCTGTAGCAGATATCATGGCGCATCGCTATTGCATCAACTTGATTGTAAGGTTCTTGTCCTGGCAGCGGATTATCGTTTTCGTCAAGTTGTTTATCAAGAGGATTATAAGGTCCAGTATATTTATGGCCTGGCAATGTCCAACCGCCTTTCGGTTTCGGCAATTTGCCAATTAATTTATGTATATCTATACCAAAATCAATTATTTCTCTGTTATTGCATTTCTGACAATATGTAACAATTTTATTTTGCTCAAGACATAAATCTCTATCACAATCGCACTCGCATGTCATTATTTATTAATCATCTACTAAAATAATTTTGTCAGGGCAACCCACTCCGGACAACTTTGTTGTTGGCAGTGGCGATAATTTTTTAAAAACATACTTTTTCTTTTTCCACAGATTGCACAAATACTTTTCAGCATTATTCTATCATTTTTTGTTTTTTCTGTTTTTTTGATCTTTATTTTCTGTTTTAGTTTTACACTTAAGACAATATGTTGACATTATATATCAGTGAGTTTAGATAAAATTAAATGCAATCTCATCATCAGAGTGAGAAGCTTGTTTGTCAAATTGCAAAATAAAATTTAAAATATCTGGATTTTTATTCATCTGTTTAATGGACATTACGCAATAGTATCCACAAGCAGAAGTTTCAACTGGTTGAATTTGATTAGACGAATAATTTATTATTTTCGCAAGAGACTTCGTCTCTGGAGACTTTGTCTCTTGAATTCTACTCATATATTTTTTTATTGCGTCACTTGGTGGAATTCCGAACGAGTCAAAATAATTGTTATCACAAACAGCTACCCAATGTGTACCAGATCCGTCATTGAAATCTTGTATATTTATAACACACGAACCTAGAGACGCTTGCGATGGAATCGCCATAAGTTCATCTTTAGAATAAACTCCACGGAAATTTTTTACTTTTTTTAGTTTATCAAGTATATCAAAGTTACTTAACGCTGCCGACTTCATCTCCTTGTTCCTGGCAACATTAGTCCTCGTCCTAACAGACCTGGCAATAGACTTCCCGCTAATCCTGCTAGTAATGGAGCTATTGGAATAAATCCACCTTTTCGCCTCGGTCGTGTCTTTTTTCGTCGTTGTCTTTCTTTTTTGCTGTTTTTCGTCTGGGCATTATATTTATCTTTAGATAAAACTTTTCTTTATTTCATGACCCTCAACTGCCTTTTTCGTTGCGCCAGATACTGACCCAGACGCTGCTGCTAATCCTAATGTACCTAACACTGGCAAAATTTTAGGCATTAACGTTCTGGCCATTTCAGACAGTGCTGGACCGAAGAAACCACCTTGTTTTACCATCGCATTTATTTGTGCAGTACTTAAATTTAAAACAAAAGGTTTGCCGCGGTTATATTTATTTACTTGCTTTTTGGTTAACATTAATTTTGTTAAAGTACCTAAAACACCTGCGTTAGGGTTGATTTTTAATGATACTTCTCTTTTCTTTGCAACAGCAGCTGCTAATTTTTTAACTTGACCATCAGTCAAATATATTTCTTTTACAATACATTTTGTCATCTTATATTAAAGTTACAGATTAAACTTGTACCGACATTTTACCTTCGATAAAGTCAATCGTAATAGTTCTGTCGCTGATCACTAACGCGTACACGTGCAACTGCGCCACTGGAACTGCTCCTAATGTCCAAGTAATTTCAATATCAGCAGTTGAAATTAAATCTCTTTCATTTTGTTTACTAACATCAAAATAAAATATCGGATAAAGTGTACGAAATTCCTCTACTGATATCTGAGATCCGTCTCCAACATCTTGATATTTTTGCAATGCGTCAAGCAGGTACATGTAAGGTCGAGTAATATATTTATTAGCGTCATCTGCAAAATTACATTCTATCGCTCGCTCCGGGTATTGCTTTGAATTTATTCTAGCATATATTCGTCTAACATCAGCATTATCAAATATCGCATTATTTTGTTGTTGGTTACCACGTTGCGCTTGTTGCTGAAATACAACAAATAGTTGCCGTGGCTTTTGTTCAGTCGACGTCGTTGTGACTCTCCATGTGTAGGCTGTGGTATTTGGAACTGCTGTTTGATATATTTTATGTTGCTGAAAATGAATTTTCTTTGTGCGGTTTTTAAGAATATCATCTAATTCGAGCGATTTTGAAACTGTCGGCGTTATTCGTGGCATCCACAGCGCAAGTTTGTTTATGATAAACTGTACATCAGCCCCGCCAAGTCGAAATAAACAATCATTTTGTTCTGATCGGTCTAAAATAAGTGTATGTTTAACTCCACGAAATACTTTATTGTAGTCCCTGCAAAAGCCAAATATTGTACTTAATGGTAAGATCATTGTAATTTGACGTGATTCTGCTGCAAGTTCCTTTCTCTTAGCATGGCCTTCATTGTAACGTTTATTTCTTACGCTAATTGCGTTATTAATCAAACCTAACATTGCAGTACCGTCAGCAGCCGCAGCCGGTGGTGCTATACCAAGATTATTACAAGCTGCAGTAGGTGAGGTTCTTGTAGCGTCTGTATTAGCGGCTGCAGCTGGTGCGGCTATACCAAAATTTTTAGCATTATCGATAAGAAAATCTCTCACATTTGCGGCACTTGCAGCAGCATCAGCTCCAGCTGCAACAGCTACCCTTAAAATAAATTCATTTATCGCAGGAATTATTGCACCAGCTCCAGTATCTTTAAACCACATCATATTAGTTGCAGTTGATTTGGAGTAATCATCGGAAAACGAAATAGTATTTAAGATTGTACTTGCAACTTGTAAGTGACTTGAAATATCCTCAACAGTTTGATTGGCCAACTGATATCTAGCACTTTTAAATAAACACCAACCGTCATTTATAAGAGCTACTTCTGTTCCAGCATCAATTTCAGCAGGTGGAACAGATACTGTCATAATCTGGCCACGAGCTTCTAACATTGCTTTATGAGGCAGTAGAAATACGTCATCGTCTCGAGTATTAAATGTTCTGACGCCAGCCTTATTAGGTTCGTTAGAATTTTCATCGAGATATTCAATATATTCAAATTCTGTTACCGTGTCGTCTGTGTCATAAATTTCTGCTAAATCGAGATAATTTTTTACAGACATTTTTTTATTTATTAGGTTATACAAAATTATTGTGGCGTTGTTACTTTAGATATTAATTTTTTTTATAATTTGTTCTCCTCTCGGTGATAAAAGTTTTTTTGTTGTTGTTATCATTGCTCGTTGAGTTTCTTTTGTTGGTGCGATTTCTGAAATAGCTTGTTTGATTGCCGGTACACCGCTTTTTATTTTATCAGCTAATTTTGTCCAACAGCAGTTCCAGCAGCAGATGCAGCTCCAGTTGCAAAAGCTTTTGATGCGTCAAGTGCAATTGGCGCAACTTTATGAGCTATTCCTGGAACATTTTCTATAATTTTAGCAAATATATTTCCCAAAACTCCTCCTACTATTTTTCTTCGATAAACTTTTTTCTGCTTCATTATATCTGAGGTTGTGTAATTTTATTACCAAATCTTTCGCATTACTAAAAATCTTTTAGCTTTTCTTATAAAATATGTTTACTATTGTTCGCATAAGTGTAAATAATAAGTAACAATTTCATTGTTAAAATCCAGTTGTCATCCAGATTGATCTGTTAATTGCATATTTACTTCTGTTATTTGATTTTCAACGTTTAACGGATAATAAATAATATGACGTGGACTAATTTGCATAAGAGAACCTGGTGGAACGTCTGGTGAAAAACTATATATCGTTTGTTCTTTACTACCCTTAGCTGAGTAAGATCCAGATGCAATAGAGCAATTTATTAATATTGAGTTTACATCAGTTATATTTACTGGATTTTTACCGTCATACGTTCTGGTTTCATCAGGAGGAGCACCTAAACTTGTATTAATAAATCCTATCAGTGGTGCGATACTTTTTATTGTTTAAAACTCGATTAACATACCATTTTTTAATGTTATTCTGGCTCTTAACGTGTTTTAATTTGGTGTTAGCTCAAAATCGTCTGCATCTCCTTTATTTTTTGTTATAAGTTCTTTTATTGGTATATTTAAATCAGTTATGTTGTAAACTACTTGTGGAATTTTAAATGTTTTCCATTTATCTCCAGTAATACTTACGTTTAAAAATGCAAATTCATCGTTTACTCCAGTTTTTACATTAGCCATAGAATTCCAACAAGTGCAGGAAATTAGTCCATTTCATATTGTTTTTCACGATCTAGTTCTACTGGCGGAATATACTTTACATAAAAATTTGAGCTATCTTTATCAGATTGACCAGAGTCTAGTAATAATGTTGCTGACATTTTTTTTAAATATAAAATTGTTATATTAAATCATTACACAAATTTATAAAATTAAATCGCGATGTTAAGTTTCGTATTCATCAGATGTTAATAAATTTTTCGATCTCAAATTATCAAGTATGTCAATAATTTCATTGTCAATTTCAGCACCAACATTTCCAGCTTCTTTTGATGAAATCAATAACATTAATCTGCCAATCATTTCAGTAACTGATGAAAATATTCTAACTCCAGTTCCTGTTTTAGTTCTTTCTTTTTCTAAAAGTCTTTTAAAGCGATCATCATCATAAAATTTAAATAATTTTTTAAAAGTGAATTTTCCTTCTTTAGCATATTTTACATTTCTAAATTTTTTTTTTTTTGCAGTAATTCTAAAAACACCAGCAATAATAGAATTTCTATCTCTTTTATAAAGTCCTTCAACATCTTTTATTTCAGCTGTATCAATTTTTTTGTAAGCTCCTATATCTCTTCTTATAATATCTTCTAATGTTTTAATGAGATCATCGTATTTATCTTTCTCCCAGTTATACATATTATCAACGTTTGAAATTTTGTTATCTTCCATAAAAGTAAAATATTCTGATAACAATATTTCTTCTTCTGCCTTGTTTTTATATTCATCACGATATCTTTTATTTTCATGGGCTAATATTTGTAAATCTTCTTCAGTCATTATAGGAGTTTCATATATATACGCTAATCTTTCTGATCCTTTATCCAATGATTTTGCTTCTCTACTTAAGCCACTACTATGAAAACCGCGGTATTGGTTATTTCTTATATTATTAATAACTTCAATATAAAGATCAGCGATAATTCCATGTCGATATAATTTAATACTCTCACAGTAATTTCTATTTTCTAAAACTATATTATTGTAATGCTCCTTACTCTTTTCTTTTATTTCTCTTAACTTATTAATTTTTTCGTCGGCTTTAAAATCATCTTTGTTAACACCGTTTATTCTTACACCCTTAATGTCATATATTTTATTAAAATCTTCATATTCGTCATCTCTTATTTTGCTATTTATATTTTCTAAATCATATTTAAATATTTTTCTTTCTTCTATAATGTTTCTCTCTCTTCTAAGTTCTTCTTCTTCTAACCTTCTTTCAGTTGGTCTAACTACTGCTGCTTCTGCTAATCTTTGTTGAAGTTCCAGTGGATTATTTATCAGCCGATCTATTTCAGCTTGTCTTGCAACAGGATTAGCTATATTTGCTGTAAGTTCCTCGGCTAATCTTCTTTTTTCTTCTTCAGATCTTTCAATAATTCTTCCAACAGCCGCTTCTTGTTCGTTCTTTAATTAATCCGAGTAAACCTTTTTCTTGTATTTTTTTAAGTTCTTCTTCGGATAGTGGTTTAGTTTCAGGTTGTTTTCCAAGTAAAGCTTCAGTAACTGGTTTGAGAGCGGCGGCTGTTGTTTCTGCTGCAACCACTTGACCACGTCGTGCTTGTTGGATCATCTGCCTAAGTTCAGCTTTAGATTTAACAATTTTTTTTTAGATTTTCTATATGTTTTCTGTAATTTGCTTGTCTTTCCATTAATTATATACTATTTTGTATAAAAATTACTGTAGATATTTTTCAATACAACAGCGAAACATTTTACTCGTATCATTTGTTAAATTATCAAATAAAAAATGTCATATTTATTTGACGTTGCTTTATGATATAATTCAATAAATTTATCTTTTGTTACATCACCACATTGTTCGTTCGCGATATTTCTAACGTCAACATTGTCAAGTCCAGGAAATAATATAAAACAACCAGCATTTCGCTTAATAAACCTGTCAAAATTATAAAAACCCTGAGCGAGATAAACAGAATTAAATTTCTTATTACGTGATCGTGAAAAATATGATCTTATTTTATTCATTTCCTCGTTGTTTAGCGGAATATCATCAAAACAACTATCATGTGTTCGGACGAATCAAGTTGATTAACTGGAACAAGTTCTTCTGGTTGTTTAATATTAAAAAAGTCTTCACCAGCGTCAAGATCATCACGAAGTTTGTCATTATAATTGTTAAGTAGCTCGTACTTATCTTGTTGTGGATTAATTGTGTAAATATAAACGCGACCGTAGTTAAAATTATCTCCTAGAAGCAAATTCATAAGCAAGTTTGTTTTCCCAGATCCAGTTCATCCAAGAATAAGATAATGACAATCTGGAAGTTTGTTTTCATGTTTTGTTTCACCAACCGCTCTGTATCAAAGTTTAATATCGACGATTTTGCCATTATTGTTAAACAATTTTATGTTATATAAAAAAATTGTCAGACGATAAATAAATAATGAGCTATTATACAAAATTTGGAACATTAATAGGAGATTCGTTGGCTGTAAGTACAACAATAACGAAGGGCAAGATTGATTTATCGGGTTACCTAAAAAAATCCGGCCACACAATGACAGGAAACTTGTTTATGTCAAATCAACGAATACTAGATTTAGAAACAGATTATCCACCAATAAATGTCGTTAATACACAAGCTGTTAGTTACGCACAACTTAAATTAGTCGACAATAATAAACTAGATAAATCTGGTGGAACTTTAAGCGGCAACTTAGATAAGTCTGGAATTTTTTTTTATAAATTTAGAGACCGGGTATCCACCAGCAAACTTAAATCAAACACAAGCGGTAAGTTATTTGCAGTTGTCATATGTTGATGATATTAAATTTAATAAAACCTGTGGAAAGGTTACAGGCAATATTAACATGTCAGGTAACAAAATAATAAATTTAGAAACTACGTATCCGCCAGTAAATGTTGATAACACGCAAGCGGTAAGTTATGCACAACTAAAATCTGTTGACGATAATAAACTTAACAAAGCCGGTGACACAGTGGGAGGTAACCTAATAATGAGTAATAACTCAAAAATAACTGGATTGCCAACAACTTCACCGCCAGCTAATGATACTGATGCTATTAGTTATGGTCAGTTAAAAGAAGAACTTGCCGCATACTTTAAAAAATCCGGTGGACCAATGTCAGGGAATATAGACATGAGAGACAAAAAATAATTACGACACATGTTCCTGTTAGCCCTAATGATCTGACAAATAAAACGTATGTTGACAGTGTATCTGGTGGTGCAAAACGAACCAAAAACAATGTTGGGTATATTCCGACACTTTTTAAGTCAGCAGTTGGGTTTGAGGTAAGCACATCATCGTTTTATCCTGAAAATTATCCTTATTACGCTTTCTCTGATAGACACGAGTGGACGACCAACGGAGAAGTTGGAAATTTTTGGATCAGAATTAAATGTCCCACTGCAGTTGCTTTTTGGCAATTTCATTTGCGAGGCCGATTAAATCCTAGCGTTGGTCAAATTTATAATTGGCGATTGGAAGGATCAAATGATGATATTAATTGGGCAACATTGTATAGCATAACAGACACGTATATTACAACAACACAATATTTTATGATTCCGACTGAAAACACTGTTAACAAGTACTTGTATTTTCGAGTTTATGTTATTGCCGCTAAACATCCATTTCCAGGACTGACAGCATTCCAAATATACACACTCGATGATCAAATTTAATCTAATGCTATAAAATAATGTCAGAACCATCAATTATAACCGTTGCGAAAGAATTTTATAATAATATTTTAAACCCTTATAAAGATGTTGGGGCCGTTAATGAAACAGCAAAAATGTTACAAAGTTTGAAAAACTTAGCATCGAATCATTAAACAATCTAACATTGCCAGAAAATTTTGCTGATTTTATTCGCGTTGTGCATATGCGAGGACCACAACTGAAAAAAGCAATAGAAAACTTTGACATTATAAGCAGATACTGTCATCCTGATAATTGTCTAGAAGAACAAAAACAAGTTGAAACCCTGCTAAAAAAAAATATTTCTGGAGTTTAGTTCATATAACATAGATTTAATAATTATAGCAGACCTGTTAAAAGTACGAGCTTAAAGTGGAAAAACACTGGAAGAAAGACGAATAAACGAAAATCATACTCGTCTTGACAAACTAGCGGAAACTAAAAGAATAAGAATGAAAAGAAACACAGAGTTATACAATAGTTTTGAAAAACGACATATTTTTAAACAAGTCGGTATGTACTACCATGACAAAGAAACCTTGGTTAAAATCGTTACTATGACGTCAGACGCAGATTTAATTATTAAAGTGTACGCAAGCGCAATTTTGCCAATGATACGTAAAGAAGACCCAGAATTTGATCCGATTATTGTCAACAAATCTCTAAAGATAATCAAAACTTTAGACGATGAAATTAGAAATTTTAGTGATGATGAGCGGGAAAAGTTTTTTGAAGAAGTCAATCAAATAAAGTTGGAAGTAAAGTCTGATTCTTATTATGATATAAGTGAAGAAGATGATGTTCCATTCCCATCATTCCATTACTCTAGACAATTGTCATTACGGAATTATTACAATGAAATTAAAGCAATACTCACAAAACCATTTGCAAAATTAATGTCAAAAGTAGCTTCTGCTGTTGGTCTTCTCACAATTGAACTAGATAAGCTTAAGAAATTGATGCTAGCAAATTTCGTAGTCGCATATACAATTATCAGGCAACATCTTGTTCTCAAAAATTTCACGTTAGATCAGTTGAGCTTAGTATTAGGGTATATTGATGAAACAGAAATCGATTACAGTAATTTGGTGAATAAAACAGATTTGTACGAGAGTGAAGTAGGAAATAGTTTTGATTATTACGCTTGGTTAAAGAAACAATATGTATTAACAGATGAATGATATAAGGATACTTCGTCAGATGTTTATGACAAATACAGAATTTTTATAGCTGATCCTAATAATAATAAATTTCGTGAGTTTCTTGATTCAATTGCTGGTGCCAGAACTTTTGTTTTTGTGTAAAAGAATTGTATAATGAAAAAACATATCATCGATTTCAATCACATTTCAGAGGAAATTCCAAAACAAAATGTTGAAATGCTAGTACAATATTGCAAATTTTATCATAAAAACCTCTGGTGTGTAAAAGAATGTTATAAATACTACCGTAGAATACTTCGAGTAATATCATATTTGCCATTGTTAATGACCAGCTCTGGTATAATCTCAAGTGGAGCATTATTTAATCTGTTTTTGTTAATAATATCTGGTGTCGGTGTCTCTCTTTCAACACTTGTAAAAACAATTGAACCTAAACTTGAAACAAAATAAAAATTCTTGTAAAACAGCAAGTATAACTTACAAAAAATTATTTGATCAAATACGATCTTATTTGCGAGGTGTAAAATATGATATGGACGATTTAATACGTGAGTTTCGTATTATTGACAGTATGTTAACGGATATCCTACCAATGAGAGTCAGCAGGTATGAAAAAGATTGGTTACAACAGTAGTAGATCATTATCAATAAATGTCATTGGATCATATGCGAAACCTCATCTCTCCAAAATTTAGGGAAGGGGGTGAGGGTTTTGGTCTAGAATCCTCTTTGGGTTTCAAAATTTCATCATTTTCTGAGATAAAAATTTGGAGGAGGGTGGTTTTTTGAGGGAGAGGGGGTCTCTGAGGTGGTGAAAAAATGTCAGAATATATTTATTTTAGAGGGGGTGGGGGTGAGGGTTTCTGACCTAAAACCCTCTTTGGTTTTAAAACCTCAATTACTCTTACTACTGCACTTGCTTTGTCCTCGTTTATTTCTTAACTTCATTACAAGTGAATGGAAATAAACGTTTTCGTTATATATTTCTTTTACTTAATGAAAAGGTGTTAAATTTAAGTTTACTTCAATCCTTCAATAGATAGATAGATAGATAGATAGATAGATAGATAGATAGATAGATAGATAGATAGATAGATAGATAGATAGATATGAAAAGACTTACCAGTGAAGGATGTTTCATAGTAAGAGCATGTTTTACAACAATCTCTGTTGATGCTAGCATTGTAGCAGTCCCTTGGCCTAATTGTACACGAGAAGATCCTGTTCCCATACAGGCAGTCTGCAGGAGAAAACAGTTTTTGTCAAAAATTTATTTGGACACGAATTAAGTTTAATTTCATGGATACAACAGAAGTGAAATAACAATTAGATTTCACAGCATGCGGCTAAAATCCGTCGTTATCTGAAGACAACTGAGGAGGTCAGCTTTCTGAAGGAGGTCGATGAAGGAGGTCACATATCACTCTTGGAGGTTACAAGTAATGCTTGTGTATAATTAATATGTTGAGATCATTCTCAGTCTGTGAAGGTTTTGGTTTTCAATTGCAAAACTTCTGAAACAGGAAACAATTAGAAAAAAGGCATATATTTCTTCGCTTAGGATTCTTACGTGGGTGAGACCATTAAAACACTGAGGAATCTAGAATCTCTTCCAATAGATGAAGATATGAAGAAAACAGATTTTCTTATTGCTACTGTCAGACAGTAGATACGAACTATCTAGTCACCAAGCAATTACACAAGCTATTACAAATTTGTTCTCAAATATGCGGATTTAATTTAATGGATTTTTGTCAGTTGTTATAGCACCCTGGGTTGCATACTGGACTAGAGTTTAAATAATTAGTGTTGTGCATCCTGCATTCCTTGCTCACCTACTTTGCTATTATATAATTCGTCTTTGTCGATAAGAGATAGAGACACAGATGGATCGTGTCGAGTACTTTTAATTAGAAATAATGAAATAACAATTCCTCTTGATAAAGAATGTGAATGAATGTATATTTCCATAAGATAACAACTACTCTATGATAACATTGGGTTGTATATTTCCATACGATAACAACTACTCTTTGATAACATTGGGTTGTATATTTCCATAAGATAACAACTACTCTTTGATTACATTTGATTGTATATTTACATAAGATAACAACTACTGTTTGATCACATTTGGTTGTGTATTTCCATAAGATGACAACTACTCTGATTGTATTTGATTGTATATTTCCACAAAATAACAGCTTCTCTGTGGATTATATTTGACTGTATATTTCCATAAAATAACAAATACTCTGTGATTACATTTGATTGCATATTTCGATAAAGAAACAACTACTCTTTGATTATTTTTGACTGTATATCTCCTTACGATAACCACTTCTCTCTAACTTCTGATAAGATCACAACTAATTTATTATTACTTTTGATTCTATGTCGTCATAAGGTTACAAACATATTTATCTGTGTTTCATGTTTATAGAGAAGCAAGTACCTATTCAACTATGAAAGCTGGTGTTTTTTATTTTACTTTTTAAAGACAATACATGTGAATGACACATTAACTTATAAATATCCTTTAAATGCATCTACCTGTTTATTCTATTTTGCGAAATAAAAGGTAATAATAATAATAATAATAATAATAATAATAATAATAATAATAATAATAATAATAATAATAATAATAACAATAATAATAATAATAATAATAATAATAATAATAATAATAGTTGTATGGTCTATTGAGTACGATTCTTTTTTCTCTCAATTTTATTCTCTCTTTTACATCATGACAAAATAATAATAATAATAATAATAATAATAATAATAATAATAATAATAGTAATAATAATAATGGTACATGTGATATCTTGAAAATAAATTTCATTTTATGGCAGATATACAGTTTACACTAAGAATCCTATTTTAATTTTTTTTCAATATGTCAAAATAATCGTATCATGCAATAAAAGTTTAATATTGATCTATCAACGTTTAAATCTGATAATAAAACGTGGCTGGACCTGATTCTCTCATAATCTTTTTCAACTGATTCTACATAAATAAATTTGGAAATAGTCTTTAATATATGTAACGTTTAATGCTGTAGCTAATTACATCACAATTGCTTTAATCAAGAAATACCTGATTAATACATTTCATGATGTCACTTAAAAATAATCAGCAATTACAGACGATTACAATTACCAAATACGACTAACCCATGATTACATAGATAGATAGATAGATAGATAGATAGATAGATAGATAGATAGATCATACCTTTGGTGCCTGAGACCTGGGTCAAACATGTTCTGCAGCATGCAAGGCTGACGTTTCCCTTATAGCACTCACTTGGCGCGCTTGAAATGTAAGAACTGCAGTCTGTTGTACTGAACTCGATGACGGGTTGGTCGCCATGGACACATTCAGCTGCAAAATTATGTACAAGTCACTGACATTCGCTAATGTTGATACACAACAACGAATGGCATGATTTTCACATCAGTTTGATGATGATGATGATGATGATGATGACGATAATGACGATGAAGATTATTATTATTATTATTATTATTATTATTATTATTATTATTATTATTATTATTATTATCACAGT
>JAECUM010007814.1:0-11028 GCA_016617855.1 Megalonaias nervosa | reverse complement strand
GGCACTGACGGAACTCAAGAACACTGGACACTCGTTTGCACACACGCATAAAGATGACAGTAAGAAAGAGGCAGACCAGCTGAAAGCCGGACGATTGACCACCCTAACATATTTCAGCATAATGGGGAGGGATAGTACTACAATCTAAGACCTCGACCCTGATATCGACGCCCAAAACATAAATATCAGGGTCGAGGTTTTAAAGTGTAGGATGGGGGGGGGGGAGGGGATAACCTCCCACTTGAGGTGTTACAAAAGAAAGAGGTTCAGCTCTCATCCCTCTGCTACTTTATTTCTTACGGAAACCAATGTAGATTAATTATATGCTATACTGCACACAGGTATATTGTACGCAACAACAACCATACGAGTCCCAATGATCACGCAATCTTGCAAGAAATCAGCATTTGATTGTGTCCCTATGTGCGCTATATTCTACATTTCTCCTTTAAAACCTTAAATTCTATTTAAAGTTAACATGTTGTAATATATGTTCTTGAAATAAAACCAACCAAAAACCGCTTACCAACACTACCAACTCGTACCCACTGGCTGTCAATATACATATAATAATATTTACCGGAGGCATCAAGGGCGGCACTCTTATTAAAAATTTCAATCGATGCATCTTCTATTTTTCTCATCTTTCGATTTGGATTGACAGAAAAAAATGAGATCACCTCGATTGAGGAAAATATTACAAATAATTGGTCAAACGAACAAATAAAGAAGTAGCTACGGAATAGGTAGCTTGGCGAAAAAGAATGACCTTAGATTTTTCAAAGAAAGAAAGAAGAAAAGAAACAAAGAAGGAAAATAAAGAGAAACAAGCACACATAAAGGTAATAAGGAAATAATGTGCAGAGTGAAAGAGAAGGAAATCATGACAAGAAGAAAACCACGCAAAGAAAATTTCGAGTACGATATGACAATGTTTCGTGATATATTGTACGAATCACGCCTGATTTCACAAACTGTAAAATGCTGGAAAGGGGATGAATTTAGCAATTCTCTCTCTCTCTCTCTCTCTCTCTCTCTCTCTCTCTCTCTCTCATAAGATGAAGGCATGAACAGAAGATACAAATTCGTTTTTTTCTCTTCCAAAAGAGTATGCCAGGTTTTTGCATATTTATGTACATACTGCAGCTGTAACACTGGAAAGCTGTGGATGTGAATCAACAATTTATATTTACATTTAATTTTGTGGATGCACTGATTATTTAGTCTTCGAATATTTAAAAAGAAAATCACTAGGATTATTTCAATAAGTGGTTCAAAATGTACAAAAGTAGTATGATAATAGAGATTTTGCATTGTAGTTACTGGTGTAGGTCAAAGCCTTCTACTTTGTCCGCATACCAAGCGCAGGTATGGTAACGCATGCGCGATCCCGCAATCATGAAAATCATTTTATCATCAACATCCATCGAGTAGATCTTGGTAATTGTGTCGAGACTGCTTTGTGAAAAGACAGGTATTCGAGAATGCAGCCGGAACAAGATTATCTCACCAGCGCCTCCAGTCAAAACAGTTACTATTGACATCTCTCTAACAGAAATTCCAATTGGTGTACCTATAACAAGTTAACGTATTCGTGACTTCCGCCGCACCAAGATCAACTATAGTTGCAGCGAAGAATCCGCAAAGAACATCTGAAACCTGTTTTTCACCAGTAGTGCGGTTCTCCTGGTGATTCCATCTCTCAGCCTTTGTTCGGTTTGAAATACTTTCTCGCGTCGGTAACACATAGGGCTGATAATAGTTCTTATGTTGTTAGTTTGATTCCGAATTATAATTTCTCGACAGACTGTACTTCTTCAAGTGCAACAAGCGCACTCACTTCAAACCAATCATTATTTTTTATCGCTACATCTGTCATACAATCATAGAAAATATTGTTCGGGGGATTATTTAAATTTGTACGTTCTTGGGACCTGGAATGACATTCATGTAAAACCGTCCTTATTAAGCCGTTTAATAGTTTATGAAAGATAAGTTTTGTATTCACCCAAAAACCGTTACGCAGACATATGCGTACTTGGAGAAAAACAGTTGAATTTTCTATTCTTGGTCGAGTCAATGTTGGAGTAAGATATCGTCGGGAATGCAACAGGGGTGGGTGGAGTTGTTGATGAATTCCCCTTGTCGTAGTATAAAAGATCCATATATATACAAAATCGTATTTGAGCGTTTGGTAACACCACTCTGGAGCAGATATCAGTTGACACGTGGAATATAATTGCTCTCAATATTGGCATCCGCTATCAGCTAGTCCAACTCCCCATCTGGAAATTCCGCAACCTTATTACCGCGGTCAGAATCAGTCAATGATATGTAATAACAAATTTTAAATACAAACATCAGAGAAGTGCAAGTACCCGTCTGGAAAGATGTTGGATCCTTCAAACTGAATTTCATCTGCGGTATTGGTTAAGTGAAAATTTCCTGAGAATGTGTATTTAATTGCAGATGTTTGTGATCTATCAATTCTCAGCTGATCATTTACCAGCATTGTCACTTTACAAAACTCATCTCTTCATCCGCATAAGATAAATAAATATGATCCGGACTCGCACATATTTAGTATGTGAAGTTCAGGTCTATCAAAGTAACTCCTGTCCATAACTCTGAACGTCATAAAAGTATCCGATACGGCTGTTGATTGTATATTAGCTTATGTTTTCACACTCATGACTGATCCACTGAATTCATGGACGACATCATTTCCTATTCATGAAGATTGTTTGGATCCAGGCTTGTGTCCTACCCATGCAAGCTGGGATTATTCGCGCGAGCGTAGATATGGATGGACATGTAAATTTCGCCACAGATTCATCTTTCAGTAAAATAAAGATGCAGATCCTTTCCTGTGAGAATCTCCAGTTCTACGTCTGTTTTGATAGTAAAGTATCTCAGGCCATTCCCTGGAATGAGAAATAGTGAACTGAGTCTATCTTAGATACCATCATGGTTCTGACTCGGAAAGCTTCAAATAGGTTTGCGAGTATATACACATCTGTTAGCGGGTGGATCATGATATTCCGATAGGTTTTTACAGTTAAACTCAGAGCAGACGTTATTTGAGTGTCCATAGTCTTCAGTGTTCATGCCTTCACAAGTCAAAGATATGTAAAAGGCACCTATGTTCGGTGTCTCTTCGCATGTACGCGCGATAATACTCGCGAACAGATCCCCTTGGTCGGAAAAGCTGATTACGTATCTTTACTCCAGTACCGCAATTATGGCAGGATCGAGCAACGGGACCAACACAAACCTGTATTACGTTAATTTAAAAACTATGCCATTTTGAATTACTATTCCATCGCTTATTGTATACATATCCATATATGGTCTCATATAATTGTAAGCATACATAGTCATGGAACAATAATTATAAGACTCTGAATTATTGATAGCACTTTAACCAGTAGTAGTAGAATTAGCAGTACTAGTGGTGGTAATAGTAGTTTTCACATTGATGATTATCATTTTAGCTGACTCTTTCATAAAGACAGTTTCCAGCTCCGCTTTGAAATAATAGGCACTCCATAAAACTACTTTTCTATTGTAAGTCTATTTCCTCTTAGATGATTGAATGGAAAACAGGAGAGATAAGAGTAAATACATCCTTATACAAGCGTCAACGCTGCGCTACTAACATATAAAACAGAGTTCAGCTAAGTCTTTATGACAATATCGATCGGTATGTCAAGTTTGTTCTACGAAACGTCTGCACTGATTACTGCGGACTATATTTATGTGCGTAGGTTGTGTATGTAATACAGTTCCAATAATAGTAGTTGGATCTTTACCACAGGAGTGTCGTCGGAAATAATAACAATGGTCGATGGATAGTGTAGAGTGGATGTGGATATGGATGTATTTATGCATTTATTCGTCCATTTACTGGGGTTGTATGTTAATTGTGGTGTTTTTAGTTACTGATCTAGGTCGAAGACTTCTACCCAACATGACCTTTCCTCTTGCACGGCTCGTGCGTGTGATGTTAGAACAATGTGAGTTGGGGTAGAAGGCTTTGACTTAGATGAGTAACACAAATATGAAATCACTATTATCATGCTACTAGAAAGGTTATTCGATTCTAGTGTTTCATGTTATTATATTTCCATAAATCTGTAGATAGTTTATCAGTCATCGGCCACCATTTTGAGGATTTATAGCAACAAGGGGAAATGATATGCTAAAACGTCTACAAGTTTAACAATATGGATCTGTATGGCTACAAAGGAATATGTAATAATAGAAATATCCATATGTTTAGCATAATGACTTAGATGAGTAACACAAATATGAAATCACTATTATCATGCTACTAGAAAGGTTATTTCGATTCTAGTGTTTCATGTTATTATATTTCCATAAATCTGTAGATAGTTTATCAGTCATCGGCCACCATTTTGAGGATTTATAGCAACAAGGGGAAATGATATGCTAAAACGTCTACAAGTTTAACAATATGGATCTGTATGGCTACAAAGGAATATGTAATAATAGAAATATCCATATGTTTAGCATAATGGCTACCTATTATCCAACATCCACCTCTATATCTTTCCTATGATGCCCTTTTAAATAATAGAAAGCCCCTAGTCCCTCTATACGACCCTACCATCCCCGTTTGAAACAAAACGACAGTTCCCTTTCAACCCTATCAATACATAGATTGAAAGAAGAGGAAAGATATGATAGAGAGAAGAATAAATAAAGATATTTAATGGCAGGCATATTTGGTTTACATCTTACAATCCAAAATACAAATATATAGCTGTATAGGGACAGAGGAAATATGGCACTTGTCTACTATTGTGTGGGTCTATTGCGATGTGGAGAAGTCCTATGCTAAAGACGCATACAGGTTTAACATAATGGGGCAGTCTGGGGACAGGACGGAAAATGTGATGTTTAAAGGTGCATAGGTGTAACATTGTGGATTTCTAAGGTCTCTAACGGGAATTTAAAATAGAAACTAGATAGAAATTACATTTGTGTGTGAGTAGGGGTTGGGACCTATAGTCTCTCAGGGAGATTTAACATGCTAAAACTTTCTGACCTCAAAACGTCCATAAGTTAACATTATGGATCTATAGGGCCAGAAATAAAAACGAAATGTTAAAAAATATCCATAGGTTTACAATTAGTATGCCGTTATGGCAGAAGAGGAATTTAAGATGAAAATGTAATCGCACAATCATCCCTAACGGAAATTGGACGTGGCCGTTTTCTCTGTCCTTCAACGGCAAACATAATCTGAAAATATCGATAGGGTTAACATTCACTTTGACTGGCCACTGCCTATTGATCTACTGTTCAATACCAAGTTTTGTACTATCAACACCTAAGATGTCATATTCAGATCATCTTTTGGAATCATTGTAATGTTATTTTTCTATTATGTCAATTCATTGGGGACACACGCTGTTTAATGTCTAGATAAGGCTATGCTATTTAATTTGACTTTTGAAAAATCGGACATAAAATTTTACTTTCTTTCTTGATGGAAAGCAGCATTTGAAACGAAGTCAATTAACAGTAAATAAGGTTATTCAGTATATTAAATCAAGGGTATGAAAAATGAGATGCAAATTTGTAACTTAGATATCCAAATCTGCGTCAGTTGTATCAAATAACAATATGTAGTCATTTAGTGAAATAATTAAATTTGTGCGGTAATTTCACACCAACGGCGTATTAACGGTAAAGTGTTGGTGCAGGATAGTGCGGATCTGAGTGCCGATCACACCAAAGGCGTGTTAATGGTACAGTGTGGGTATTGGATAACATATCACTGGGTGTTGGTCATTTAAAGGGCGTGTTGGATAGCAAATACTGGCAACTCCAACAGATGATATAATGTAGACTATGGATAGTAGAAACTGGGAATTGGTCTCCACAAATTGCGTCGGACAATAGATCACTCGGTGTTGGATAGAAGATGACCGAGTGTTGGATACTAGTTAATTAGGTTTTGGATAATATATAACTGGGTGTTGGTTAGCAGGTGTAGTTTTAGCATCACATTTCCCGTTAGATGGGCCACATGACTAAACCTATGGACATTTTAACATTACGTATCACACTGGGTCCATATGTGAGTTTGTCCTTTTCTCCATCCTGTTCAATATGTAACTGCTATGTGGTAAGTTGACTGATGGATTGCGTTCGTAATTGAACTTTTAGCACACATACTTTACATTGTCATTCGCTTTAAACACGTTTAGTGATTTTATCATCTCGATTTTAGTTAGAATTATGGTAGCATGACAGTAGGATATGCATGCACTAGAGCTTGTGGGCAGCAAATTCGTATCAATAACAAGACATTTTCATTTTTTGTGCAGAAAAGAAAAGATGTCATGTTTGTGACCAAGTCATCCAGGTGGATAAAGAGGACGTGAGGAGATGTTTCGTACTCTAATGTTTCTAAGTGGAATTTTAGACAAACAAAGAAGCAACATCAGGGATGCAGTTGAGTTTAGACAACTGTCACCATCTTACTATGCAAGGTAGACGTTCATATTTATAAATCATATACATTAAACATTGTGGCTATGCAATACAAAGCCATATTTTAATATGTGAAAATAACAAAACACGTATTTCTTTCAGACATTGCTGTTATAAGGAAAAACGTACTGATCCAGTGTTGACGAATAATTCTTACGGACAGTCCAGATTTACAGTTGAAAAGGAGAAAGGTTTGTGACTGACTGACTGACTCTCTCTCTCCCTCCCTCCCTCTCTCTCTCTCTCTCTCTCTCTCTCTCTCTCTCTCTCTCCAGTGGCCTAGTGGTTAGAGCGTCCGCCACGGATGCGGGAGGTCGTGGGTTCGAACCCCGGGCGAGTCATACCAAAGACTTTTAAAAATGGTACTAACAGCTACCTCGCTAGACGCTCCGCATTAAGAGGTTAGTATTAGGACTGGTCGGTCTCGTGTCAGGATAATGTGACTGGGTGGGACATTATGCTAGATGTCTGCGGCATGATGCCCCAGTGCTTGACATCACTATAAACTGCCACACTGCAGACATCGTAGCGATATGACTGAAAAATTGTTAAAGCTACGTTAAAAATCCTAATCACACACACACACACACACACACACACACACACACACACACACACACACTCTCAATAAATGTTGCCAATAGAAAAAGCATATTTAGGGTAGCGTCGAAGACATTTGAGCAACATGTATTCCTTTGATGGTAGGTGTATAACTGGGTGGAGGAAACCGCTTAATCTGGCAAAAGCATATATTATTGACGGGCGTCTATGAACACACTGTGTTGGGAGTCTCTCTCTCTCTCTCTCTCTCTCTCTCTCTCTCGTTCCAAATATAGAGACATAAATGATTAATCAGGCTCTTTAATTTTCGTTTCTTATTTCACATTAAGTCGATGCATTTTGAATAACGTGAAATTGTCGCTGGTGCATTTTACAAAGATTAACAGTGCAGTTGAAATAAATATGCATTCGTTTTCTTTCGTGCTATGACAGGCGACGAGTGTATTAGTTTAAATGAACTATATTTACAAGTATCAGTTCATCGTGTGCGTCCTTAAACTGAATTATCGAACTGTTATTGCTTTGTTAAATAAAAAGTTACCTTGATTTTGAACTTAAAGTTAAACCCATTTGGCGAGACAGTTACACAAGGAAGTCATCCAGTTTTGTACTGACAAGTGTAATACCTTCTCAGATATAACACCATGGTCTGAAAAATGATTAAATGAGAACAAGATGTCATGCCAATTCATACCTTACCAAGGCTATGACGTTGTTTCACTCATTTATCGTAGGTGATCCGATTAAGTATCTTTTTGGACACATTTACTGCACGATATAAGTAATACCCGTGTTTCCTTACAGTCATTTTAAAATTTGTTTTCTAGCGTTTTAGCCATCGGGAGGTTTAAGATGCATGGTTGTCTAGTTATGACTCTATCGCTTATACAATTTGACAAGTAAACGTTGCGATGAAAATCATATAAAATAAAATTACCAAACTACCCTTACATCCGTTCATTCCAAACTAAATCTGGTGGATCTGAAGAATGTTTAGCTAGCTCAGCGTTCTTAAAGGCATGAAAACTCCACAAAAAGTTTTAGAACGCAGTATTTGAAACCAGTCGTAACATTGCCTTGAACGTATATTTAATTCGTTCGCTGACAACAGCGACACTTCCGGTTTTCATGAGACTGTTGATGACTATCATCCTCCATGTTTAGGGAAGATACTTACTTTCTTATCATGAAGAAACAAGACAACATGAAGCTACCAACCAATCACTATAACTCAGGCGATTGTTCCAAAACTTTCTATTATCTGAATAACATCACTGTTGAGGGAATAATGACACTTATTAACCAATCGTGTTCGGGCGACACAGATTTAAGTCACTGACCATCAATATACAGACAAAGCCACATATGTTTTGTTCCGAGTGGGCGTAAAGAACGAGTTTGATACGGTGTAGAAATATGTCGAGGCCGTCATGTATCCCCTTTGTGTTCGCACATTCCTTTAAATTTATTTAATGTATACATTTAACGAATTAATTTGGCATTTGGCGTTTTATAAGAGATAGCGTTATGTCCACATTTACGTAACTGGGGTTAGGACGAGATATATACTGTGGAGTTGCGTCATAGGTCTGTCTGTATCGAAAATTCTAAACAATAATGTTCTGTTTACTTCTCTTTATGTTTTAGAACAGTTGCAAGAATTTAACTTGCAAACAAATTTATATTTCCCAAAAATCAGCACATTGTGGCAATTGGCAAACTCATTTGAAGTTCAAATGCTGTAGCCATAGTTACTGTCTCTTAATTACCTATTTATCGCTTTGTTGTAACTATTATGAGTATCTAGCACAAACCAATCGATTTCAATAAAGTGACCAGGTGTGCACCAAGTTTAAGTGTCAAAATAAACATGGGGTTAAGTTTTCTCAGAACGTGGAGGCATTTCTGACCATGCCTTTAATCTTGCCTTGAATCCCTGAGTCTTTCTTAAGTTTTTAAATTTTCAATACATGATTTCAGCCATGGTCCCCAGGTGATCGAATTGTTTAAAGAGCTCTCCTTTACCGATCATTACCATCTCACCTCTGTCCGTGTGGGTTCGATTCTCGGTCAATGTGGGTTTGTGAGAAAGCTTTCCAGCAGTGTTATGTACATTTTGTATTTGTTAGTTTTTTTCTACATGATTATATGTTATGTATAATTGTATTTTGTACTTGACATTGTCCAAAATTAAGTGCACTGTGTACATCACTAGGGACATTCATTTGTAAACTCTCTCTCTCTCTCTCTCTCTCTCTCTCTCTCTCTCTCTCTCTCTCTCTCTATATATATATATATATATATATATATATATATATATATATAATTTTCTCTATGGTTGTGGATTAAGTATCCAGATCTTTATCAATGCAAGTAAGCGTGATTATTTTCGTCTGGATCTAGGATATTAGTGTTCCCCATGGAAATACCTGGTCTACCTGATGTTTACCATGTTTTTTTAATTATATTTTCAGTAACAGATTTTATCTTGATGACAACGTAGAATGTTATAGAACGGAAAATTCCATTAAGTGACAGAGTATTTTCAGAAAATGGTAAATGCGACCTAGGTCAAGTAGAGAGGTTTATAATCTTATTTACTTGAGAACTTAATAATTCGTGCATTTAACATCTAAGGCGAAACCAGTGTTATTGTTGTATTCAGTATTTCATTTGGGTGCAATTATTTATTCAAACTATTATTCACTGGAAATACAAAGTGCTTATATATACTCTTGGATTATATTATTGTGATACATCGAAAAACTGTTAGCACATCATCACGATTCAGGTAATTAATACATTACCATGTTCGAGACTACAAGCACATCAACACGTTCAATACTGGAACCTATATGGAATACAGATGTCTATTGTTATTATTTTAGAAATAATTTACTATTTTAGAAGAGGAGTGTTATTGAACACTTCAACTTGTAAAATTAGTTCCAGGCCGACTGTACTATACGAAATTTTAGGTTTGCGATCAGGACTCAGACTGAACATCTGTGTCGAACGACAGATCAGCCATGTAAGATTAAATAGGTATGTAACAAGTTTCTATGACGCAGGTGCACTCTAAATATCACATAGTCTTGGGTTATTTCCATTGAACAGGTAAACCCTACTTATTTGACACATTTCAAAAATGGGAGAAGAAAGAGAGATACCCAAACTCAATGGTACGATTTTGTATTTAATAATAATATCATTTTCCAAACGAGTTTTTCAAAGTGTGCTACTAAGGTGGGATTCAGATCAAGATCTTTAAAAACTCTTTCCCAATACTCTGATTCGATGTCCGTGGTGATATACTTAAGAATCACTTGGAGCTACGGCATATGAATAAAATACGACGTTTGGGTTATGTATCACAGGTTTGAATTCTGTATGACAGGTTTGAATTCTGTATGACAGGTTTGAATGACAGGTTTGAATTCTGTATGACAGGTTTGGATTCTGTTATGTGAATTAGATTTATCCTCCCATGAACTGGAAACAAACTCAAAATGCATGTATTTTATGATTGAATACACACGTACACAATCGCGCGTGCGCTCGTGGGCGTGCGTAGCTTTAACACCTTGAACTCATGTTAAATACATAGTCTATGCTGTTGATAATGGTAACATGTTTTATCACTTTCAAATACATTACATCTTTGTATTGATGACACGGAGTTTACACTCGCGGAAATATGATACCTGTCTCACTTTCTGCTTCCTCTGGGTGTTGGGCGTCTCGTCTACCATCCACACCATAGCTATTTGGCGATTTAAAAGCAGTGTACTGTTCCGATAATTTGATATCGCGAGAGATTTCACACTGAACACTGAGTATCTTTCCTGTCTCTCTTATAGGCCATGCAAAGACTCTGGCAAATCTGATGATGATGATGTCTGTCTGTCTGTCTGTCTATATATATATATATATATATATATA
>JAECUM010007813.1:0-57806 GCA_016617855.1 Megalonaias nervosa | reverse complement strand
GAAGCTCTAAGCGCTTTACAACATTTGACAACACTTAAAAAACATATATAATGATATGATTACAAAAATAAAAACAAACACCACGAAATTAGAAACAGAAAACACGCTGTAAATATTTAAGGTAAGGATACATTATTAGGTCTTTAAGTCTGCTCTTGCAGTTGAAATAGGTGAGTTTTAAGAGCGCTCTTGAATGAGATCACTGTGTCTTTGTGTCTAAGTTCAGTGGGCAATTCGTTCCACATTGCTGGGCCCTGGTATGCAAAAAAACGTTGTCCATATGATTTAATTTTCATAGTAGAAATAATGAGAATACGAGTGTCAGAAGAGGAGCGTAAGTATCTTGCTGGTGTGTACACATGGGTGAGGTCGATAGGTATGTTGGACTGGAGCCCGTCAGTGAAACGTAGCACAGAAAACAAATTTTGTGTTTAATTCTGGATCGAATGGATAGCCAGTGTAGGGTACAGAGCAGTGGGGAGGCGTGCTCTGATCGTGGTACTCTAAGGATGATCCGAGAAGCTGTGTTTTGAACTTTTTGAAGTTTCTGGAGTAGATATTGAGATGAACCAGACAGAAATGAGTTACAATATTCCAGTCTTGAAAGTACTAAGGAACACACAAGTGTTTTAGTGGCATCAACTGAAAGATACTTGCGAATGGAGCTGATGCGTCTCAGCTCAAGATATGCAGCCTTGCATATGTTCATGACATGTTGGTGCAATGAGAGAGTACTGTCGAGAGTAACACCTGGGTTTCGTACTGACTGTGTGAATATAATGTTGGTGTTGCTGATATTTATTGTCTGAGGTAAAGGATGTGGATGAGAAAGTCTTTGTGTTGTAATCAGAATGGCTTCAGTTTTATCATCATGCATCTGCAGCATGTTACATGCCATCCATGATTTCACATCGGAAATGCACCTCTATACACCTTGGATGGTAGCTTCAACTTCAGTTGGGTGGCTAGATTTGTATATTTGGGTGTCATCAGCATACAACTGGTGAGACACTGGATGATGATCTATAACACTTGAGAGTAAATATATATCATATATAAGAATAATATTCAGTATATATATATATATATATATATATATATATATATATATATATATATATATATAGACTCAAGGGTCACTAGTGTTGACACATTTGAAGATCTGTTCATCCAGAGAGAGAGAGAGAGAGAGAGAGAGAGAGAGAGAGAATAAGAAGAAATAATGAACTTAGCCTAAGTATGTTGTCTGAATAACATACATAAGGGCAGATATTCTTTAAAATGAGAAAAGAACTTAGCTCCAAAAAGTGATATCGCAACTGTAGTGATACAAGTTTTCTACCAGTTATATATTAAATATTATGAAATATATAATTAAAACCATCACAGTTATCGCTATTCTAGGCATGACACGTAAAGTTATCGTTTCTGTGCAACTCTCAGTCTTTGATAATGGTCATAAAATCTTACAGTAGTAGACTTTCGGATTTAGAACTCAACTACAAACACTGAATTCTCCACTAGACAGTGTCGTCTATTCCCAGAGGTTATTAGTGTTAATTTTAGAGAAAGAATCGTAGTACTGTTCCCAACATACCAATGAAACACAAAATCCTTGATGTTGTTTCTTAAAACCGATGGGACGAATATTACCAGATCCATGGTGTGAGTAGTGTGAATTGCATCGCATAAGAAACATTGGAGTGTTTGTTAAATTTTACCGCATAACAATTCTGTGGTTGGGTAGGTCTAACGTTCTGTCAGTTGGAGACCGGTTTGTGTCCACATTCTTCTATGAACAGAGGTGAGTTTATTTACTTCTAGAAGGCAACATTTAAACCACTCTTAAACATAGGGCTGATTTCCATGTTACAGGATTACCGCACACCCTTCCCACTACACCACGCACGCTATCAGTTGACCGATACTCTTATTTTTATTCGTTACTGTTGTTGTTTGGGTTTTAAGGCCATTTTTCAGCGTATGATAAGCAATACATGGAGTAAGGGGCCCTGAGAGCTATATTCGCCACACTCAGAAAGACGTGACCTTTTCTTTCCCAATTCACTTTGGGCAGTCAATTCTAAAAATGGCTGTCAAAATGTTGATATTAGTGGCAAAAACAAAAAAGGTACTGAAGGTGAGGTAAATAAAATTTTCCAAAGATCGCAGCCAATCAATAAAAATAATACTGCGCAAGAATTTCATGGACTTATTTGGAGCAATCATAATCACATAAAGTGATATGTTAACGTGTTGTAATATTAAGAAAAAAATATTATACTGTACTTACTATATGTAAAGTGTACAGACTATGTAATACGTTTAAATAACAGAATCGGCTTTTCATAACAGTCGGTTTCCTGAACTATTTCTCTTCATTTTTAAAATAATCAGTGTTACCGTTAGTATTTGTGATGGAGCATTCTTCTATGGATACGGATTGAAGTTCGAGATCTGAATTTTCTTATGTAACCATTATAAGATTTACCTCCCTTGTAACAACGGAAGTAGTATTGGTAGCGCGCCCCACGTGTGGAAGATAAATCTGAGTCTGTTTTTCCAAAGCTTTGACTTACATTAGGAAAGAATCGCAAAATGGGAAGACCCAAAAGGAAGGTTAATACGATTGTACTTTTTCACCGTTAATTCTCTGCAGTCACACTTTTAATAGGGTTTAGGTACTTTTTAATACAAATCTACTAGCAGTTTGTACATATAGTGTGATACAATTGGAATTATTCGATTCTGTAGGTGTTTTACTAATTTCACACCATAAATACAGTTATTCTTTTTATCACACCTTCTTTGGGAAAAAAAACTATTTGGGTCTCAGTTAGGAAAAGAACTGAGTACTTTAATGTGAGGAGTCTGACGTTTTATGAATCAGAAGGACGAAAATTTGCGAAAACACGAAATGGCCGAAATAACTACCATTTTGTATCAAGAAAGAACGATCGTACTTTAATTAAAGAAAGTGATATTCATAAAGTGTACAAAATTATCCCACATTTCGACTCGAAATGCATATGAAAATGTCATTTCTAAATGTCAACATGAAGACCCACTCCATGACCTACTTGAACCTGTAACCCAGAAAATCCAATTTACTATGTATCTTTTTTAATCATACAAATAAATATACTATATAAAAGATGGAAACGTATACCAAAAAGAAAATTCTTCATCTTAATCCAAGTTTCCAATTTTGCAAGAAATTTTCCCACAAGTCCAAAATCTTCTGCTACTCAGTGTGTCCCCGGCATATAGTGTGTTTCTAAATTGATTAGCAATTTTTCCCCATAAATAAGACGTTGTAAACACATTACATCTTATTCATTGTTGTTTCTCTTCCACATAATAGCTTATTTTTTATAAAATATTGAACTTTAATAATTTTTTTACAAGATTGGTTTAGTTTGCTTAATATCTCTTGCCATTTTTTTGGCATTGTTATGTTGAATTTTGTTGTTGTTGTTGTTGTGGGGCTTAACACCATTTTTCAGCACATGATCGGCTATACATGGCGGCCAGTATTAATGGTAGAGGAAGAAACCGGGAAATCCCCGGAAAGAACCACCAACCCACGAGAAGCTACTGGCAAGCTTTCTCACATATCCACATTCGCCGAATCCTAGACTCGAACCCACGCAGACAGAGGTGAGATGGTAGTGATCCATAATGAAGAGCGCTTTAGACCACTCGGCCACTCGGGGCCCCGTTGAATTTTGTAAAACTAGCTATAAACCTGACCTAATTACTTGACTGAACTGCTGACAGAAACAGTCCAAAGTAATATATTTCATTTCTATAGACCAGTCGATAAACATTACATCATTTCAAAGCTGTGCTCAGAATAGGCCAACATATTGCGAGTCATAAAAACACAGGGGTGGTATCCTGTGTGTCCAAAATCAATATTATTTTGAACAGAATATTCTAGTGACAGTTGCCTCTTTTCAGATGGTAAGCATTGCAGTATTATTTTTGTCAATCGGTCTAATTCGGTATGCGTTTTGCTTCAGTATTGGAGACGGAAACCTTAGGTGCGCAAAAATGCCTGACAGTATTGTATATTTTAAAAGGAGTGCAGACGAGACCTTAATCCAACTCTCTATGTGACTATCGTCAAATGTCTTTTTTCTTGTTTCAAAAAATAGCAAGAAGACTGAAAAAAATAAACATATCCATTCAGCAGAGGTAAATACACATAACTCAGGGATGACCATCAGTTAAATATAGTACATTGAATCTGCATCTGTTTTCAGCATTACCCATCATGAAGTCTTTCTACATAGCTCCATCAAGTGGAAGTAGGCGATTGTAATAGATTCAACCCAAAAGTAAAGCGGATGTTGGACTCTAATGCTCATACAAAACACAGTGCAGATTATTTTATCACCTGGAAAATGAATCATTGTTAGTTATTACCCATTTTATAAAGTATTAACTTTCTCTATCACAGCCATTTGTTCTCTCCTTTCTCATTATTGTCATCAATGGTAAATAAATCATTATAAAGTATCAGTGTTTTTCCTTTGCTACCATTTATTCTGTCACATCATCATCTGTCTCATCATCAATGGCAAATCTGTCATACATTGTAAAAGTATCATCTTCATATCCATTTTTTCTTTAAACTACACAAGTTTTAACTAAAATGCACGATTTTATTTTGTGACATTACTTTCAAGGGCTAATTATCAGTCACTTGTGTATTTATCATATAGATTTAGTTATTTCATGGGGGTTTTTTTGCAAATTTTCATTGGTTTTTATGGTGTGTGTGAAGCATCAGTTTCCAGTACTTTCATTTTAGAATCTAGTTGAACTCAAATAGAACTAATGAAAATGCATAAGTTTTGCCATTATTGTATAAGACTCTATCAAACATTTAAAAAATGCACACATTTCTTTAAGAGGTCACTAACAAATTACAAATGCAGTATAACAGAACAAATGGTAAAAAGTATTTTTTTCTGCCCTTTTTTCTGCCGACTCTATTGTTGATGATTCAGTTTACCAGATACACTGACCCAGTCCATAAGTCTTGTAATCTGTAAAATGAAGATGCTAATCAACCAAGTAACCAGCAGTGGCAGTCTGTGCTGATCAGATTTTGTTTTTACCCACTTTTCTAACACAAGTGGTTTAAAAAATTTAAATTGTCCCACCTTACTTTTCACTTGTCCCAAAATTGTAATCACTCACCAAGTTTTGATGAGTTGCATGCTCTTAAATCCATAGAAATAATAAATGAAATTATGTGCAATGTAATTTATTTATTAAAAGAATTTGCATTTTTCAAAATATTGGTTGATACAACACATTTGGCCACTTCAGGTGTATATGTTTTAGCTCATGCATTTGAAAAAATTGTATGTGTATATGTCTGCCCCCAAGACAGTTGATAAGGCAAGAGTTGACAGCTTTATCTGGGTTAAAGTCCGCAAGCTCTGGTCCATTTGGTGATATGTTCTTAAGAATTTGTAAAGTCTATTTCATAGGTACATTAATGAAGTCCTGATTAAGCTGTTTGAACTAAATCCTCATTCATTTAGCAGTGGATGGGCTTATAACAAACGTAATTTTTAACAGTTTGTATAACAGACTAAGAGAAGTCTTGTAGTCAGACTTATGGATAGATATGTTGTAGTCAGACTTATGGATAGATATGTTGTAGTCAGACTTATGGATAGATATGTTGTAGTCAGACTTATGGATAGATATGTTGTAGTCAGACTTATGGACAGATATGTTGTAGTCAGACTTATGGATAGATATGTTGTAGTCAGACTTATGGATAGATATGTTGTAGTCAGACTTATGGATAGATATGTTGTAGTCAGACTTATGGACAGATATGTTGTAGTCAGACTTATGGATAGATATGTTGTAGTCAGACTTATGGATAGATATGTTGTAGTCAGACTTATGGACAGATATGTTGTAGTCAGACTTATGGATAGATTTGTTGTAGTCAGACTTATGGACAGATATGTTGTAGTCAGACTTATGGATATGTTGTAGTCAGACTTATGGATAGATATGTTGTAGTCAGACTTATGGACAGATATATTGTAGTCAGACTTATGGATATGTTGTAGTCAGACTTATGGATAGATATGTTGTAGTCATACTTGTGGACAGTTATGTTGTAGTCAGACTTATGGATATGTTGTAGTCAGACTTATGGATAGATATGTTGTAGTCAGACTTATGGACAGATATGTTGTAGTCAGACTTATGGATATGTTGTAGTCAGACTTATGGATAGATATGTTGTAGTCAGACTTAAGGACAGATATATTGTAGTCAGACTTATGGATATGTTGTAGTCAGACTTATGGATAGATATGTTGTAGTCATACTTATGGACAGTTATGTTGTAGTCAGACTTATGGATATGTTGTAGTCAGACTTATGGATAGATATTTTGTAGTCAGACTTATGGACAGATATGTTGTAGTCAGACTTACGGATAGATATGTTGTAGTCAGACTTATGGATAGATATGTTGTAGTCAGACTTGTGGACAGATATGTTGTAGTCAGACTTATGGATAGATATGTTGTAGTCAGACTTGTGGACATATGTTGTAGTTAGACTTGTGGACAGATATGTTGTAATCAGACTTATCGACAGATATGTTGTAGTCAGACTTATGGATAGATATGTTGTAGTCAGACTTATGGACAGATATGTTGTAGTCAGACTTATGGATAGATATGTTGTAGTCAGACTTATGGATAGATATGTTGTAGTCAGACTTATGGATAGATATGTTGTAGTCAGACTTATGGATAGATATGTTGTAGTCAGACTTATGGATAGATATGTTGTAGTCAGACGTATGGATAGATATGTTGTAGTCAGACTTATGGATAGATATGTTGTAGTCAGACTTATGGACAGATATGTTGTAGTCAGACTTATGGATAGATATGTTGCAGATAACTACTGCTATTAAAAAAGTGTTTCAAGAATTTAAGCAGTTGGATCCTGCCCTCATCTTTGCTTTGAATTCTAAAATACTGCTGATGTTTGGCTGGATGGTCTTCCTTTTTGAACATACCTTCAAGGTGATTGAGAAATAGCTGATCTCTAATGAGGAAAGTGCATGTAGTCACTGACAAATACACTGGTTAATTTTCAACTTGTGCCATTTTGGGATTTTGTATACAATAACTGCAGTCTTTCCTTCTAGGTCAGTGAATTCAAGATAGTGATAACAACCCAATGAAACTGAAAATTTCTGTCTTTTAGTTCTGTCATATTTGACATTTTTGCTGTTACATATTCAGGCTTATGTTTCTTTGTTATTAGTTACTTCATACATGTTAGTAGTAGTAGTAGTATGTTTGATCATTCCGCTTTCACATGAATTTTCCATTTACAAATCTTATTACAGTCCTTGCAAATATTATTTGACAAACTCACGTTATCCACAAAGTAAATTTCAGTTCACTAGACAACTACTTGTGAGGCGATCATAAGACACTATTTGTCATTAAATAGAAAGGGCTCATTAATTAGTATAACTGTTTTGCTTTAACCACCATATTGCATGTGAAAGTTATTTTTCTGTATTATCAATTAAACTTAAGGAATCATTACTGTCATTTAATCAGCTCATAAAGGAACCAACACTAACATTCGTTTAAGTTCCTTTCTTTAATTTAAATATGCTTACTCATTGGATTAAAATAAGAGTGAGCAATTCTGGAGGATCTGTTTTGGGTAAACAATGTACATCAAAGCCACTTAAAACACTGCTGATTGATCATACTGGTTTTGTTTTGTTTGGTGTGTTCTGATTTGGTTGCTTGGCCCAATATGCTGTTGAGCGGTAATAGAACATGCATGCATGAACCATTTATCAGTGACCACTGTAAGGTGTGATATGGATTGTAAATATATACATGGAATTGGTGCAATCTAGTGTTCAGTATGCCATTAGGCCAGATAACGGTAGTGACTAAAGCATAAAAATATAAACATTCCCAACTTTTAAAATAGGGAAAAAGTAATTGTCCTGGACTAGCGACTTGGAAAAATATACTTGCCTGATTTAGCAAATTAGTAGTCCAGGATGTCAGGCTATGGGATCTGATCAGCCCTGGCAATATTGCAGCATTGCAGACACTATTGTTCTGTACAGTTCCATACACAGACCTGCCAACCCTTACGATTTTGTCGTAAGTCTTACAGAAATGACCATTAAAATATGGACTTACGGAATCAATGCACAAATTATGGAAATACGATTGTTTGTGGTAAAATCTGAATACTGATTTGTCTGTGTTTTACTCGGATACATGTTTCATATTAGATCCAATGGACTTGGTCAGGGAACTAGACTAGCTGTACCGGAGTACCTCAGATGCTTTAAATTGTGTATATTTTGTGATGAAAAACATCTGCATCATCAAGTTATTGCTGTTTTTTTAGTTTTTACATTTTTTTCCCATAATAGGATGAAAATTGGGTCGGGGAACCATCCGAAGGTCACCTTATAATCTCACATAATCTGGGAACAACAAATGTAGTGTAAGAAAAAATAATAAACACACACATGCAAGCACATTTGAACACATTCATATTGTACACAATCTGTTTTTAGACAAATACATACAGTATCTAGGTGACATTGACTTGGTGATATTGTAGTCCTTTATTCCTGTTTACCATCAAATGAAATATTTTTTGGTTAGCTATTAGCTTATAATACTATAACACATTGTACACTGTACACTATAATATGATGCTATTAAATATGTGTTTGAATTATAACACATCATTATTAGTGGTGGAATAATGTTTCCCACTGTTCCCAAATCAACATGAATGTATCTTTCCTTTCAGATTCAATTGCAGTAGTTTTGTCCGTGTTATAGAGGTCTTTAAGAAAAACATTCAACCCATCTAATCTTGGCATCTAATCCCCATTCATTCTACGTATATAGTTGGAGTATTTGGCTAGATGAAAACAAAAGTAAAAAGGATGTTCATTATTTCATCTCTACTTGTATCTCCCAATACAAGTTTTTGCACTTGGCACAATATCTGTTCACTTTATTCTAAATCCAGTGCAACACATCATTCCTGTTCATCACGTCACATTGCTAAGGTGCATACAGTATTGTTTGTTCAAAAATATGTATATGGCATCCAACAAGTGACATCTCAGGACAGTTGGAATTGCAGTTTGTTAAACTGTACTGGAGGTAATTAAGTAAACTTTAGAGTTGAACACAATGTTTACCATCGCTTCATCAGTCTTCAGTCATACTTCTGCGCTTCTAAATGCATATTTTCCAGCTTGACAATAGCAGTGCATGATATTATGTTGCACTTTAGCACCTTAATGAAAATTGATCCAACATACGGAAAAATTGACTACCTTACTTAGTAGGTTTTGTTGGGGTTGGCAGGTCTGCTATACAGTACAGCTTACATGATTTTTTGAAACTCCACATGTTGTGCTTTGAGGCTTAATCCCCTCCACTTTCACTCCACATAGGAGTGGTAAATACCTACTAATCACCACTGTACCTTGACAAGCACGCCAATGGCAAATTTACTGTGGAAGAGCTGGATTTTCAGAAGTCTTGTATATTCAGTACATTTAGAAAAGGCTGATAAACGTCTTTTGCAATAAGTTTATGCTATTACATTATTCAAAGAAATCTGAACAAATTTTTGCACTGACTTGACGAGAGGCATACCTTGTAGAGCTTCTCTTGAACAGTGTAATTTTATCCTGCTGTCTAAACTTGAAAAGTAATTCCCTGAGGTATAGACATTTCCAGATGACAACAGCTTCTGTTTAAAAAAGAAAACAAAAAATGCCCCAGAAGACACTGAATGTACTCTTAAATGTGAACCGTGTGTTGAGTCCTTAAGCAGTAATAGCCTGATCACAAGGCTGAATATACATGTACACAACAAGTTGAATTTTGACTGCATGTGTCATGTATGTATTGAGAAAAAAATAGTACATTTCATTGCACAAAATGTGGTATTAATGCAGTCATTATGTTAATATTATAAAAATTTCATTTGGCATTATATCTATTACATTATTTTCATTAAAGCTAGGAAATGTTTATAATTAGCTGAATTGTCACATTTTTTTCAGTATCAGAAAGTAAGAAAATTGCTCCCAAAGAGATAATGAATTTAGATATATCAGTCTCTCTCTCTGAACCTCTTTAGAGCGTGCTTGCAGAAGTCATACACAGTAAACCATGCCCATTTGATAGACACCATGTCCACTCCAGTGGTCATCTATGAGAAACTGTGGTGTGCAGAACTATTCTCCATGAGCTGCTGTGGCAACTCTGTAAGGACATGCAGAGATGGCAGCACAGTTTTCTTATTCTTAATACTCTCTACCCCCACCCCAATACACCTTGGGGGTCACCATTTATTGGAGTTTGTGGCATTTATTTCCAGTTGTGCTTATGGCAGTCTCAGTATGCTGACATTTAAACTAAATGCATAAAATTAAATTGTTTTGCATAATTTAAACCCATCAAAAATTTTCTTTATTATAAATTTTGGTCAGTTTGTATTAATTATGCAGATACACTCCTTAACTAGAACTGTGATATTTGATTGAAGTGTATTGCTTGCACTGTCAGTGGTAGTGGAGACTTTGATGCATACAGTCATAATCCGACCAGATTCATTGTGTAGATTTTCTGACACGAGGCCAGCATCCCTTAAAGTGGGGAAGTGGCAGAGAGGTCTTGCAAAACATTTTGTTGTCTTTAAGTCTTCTGCCTTTTAATTTTCTTTTGACCTCTTGATAACATGCCAGGGAGAACTCAAGGTCCCCTACTTCTGTCACCTGTACTTTCATAATTATGTATAACATGACACTAATACATATGTATGACACATTAATACATTTGCATGATACATTAATAAATATGTGTGACACATTAATACATATGCATGATACATTAATAAATATGTATAACACATTAATAAAGTGGAATTGCCTGCATTTAAATACAAATATTGATGACATAAGCATAAATCAAACATGACCCAACAGGTGTCTGCCTTCAGGAGTCTGTTTAAAGAAAGCAATTTAGTTAATCTAAACACACATACATGTACATAGTTAAAAAATTTGTATTGTTTACAAAAAAACCAAAAACAATAATGCCCTAGTGATAACTCTTTTGAAAGGGCTTCACTGTAACTATTGACTATGTTGTCATTTTAGTTGATCCATAATGCGAGAGTGAATGAGGTCTTTGCCTTTGTCGTCAATGAGTGATTTTCATTTTCCAGATTTGATTGTCATTGTAAGAGGTGTGTGTCATTGATTGATTTTTTTTATGTTACAGTTATTAAAACCCACACCAAATTATCTGTTCACTGTGGTGCAAGTCCGATACGCTTCATTTATTGAGTTGATCTTTTTATGTTTTCAATAAATTAAGAGTTTTGGTGTTGTCTTTAAATAAATTTATTTTGTTTCTGAATGGGTTCATTCTTTATTTTGATTATATTTGAGGCATGAAAATGTGTGAAAACAGAAGCTTAAAGTGTTTATTCTGAATATTTCTTCCTATTTTTTTCTAGCTTTGCCCTATCCTGGTTTGTAGAGTGAAGTAATTTGGCCAATATATTAGTGTCCAGGAAGGACCGTGTTATTAACACTATAGCTAGGAACATGCTGTTAAACTTAATAATACTTTTATTCTTTCAGTATGAAAGTGGTGCTGCCACAGCTTACGTTACTAGAAACAAAGCTGTCAGAAAGCTCCAGTTGTCCATAGCAGATTTCAGGTAAGAACTCAATTATGTATGTGTCTGTTTTGTGTAGGTAAGAACCCAATTATGTAAGAGTCTGTTTTGTACTGGTAAGAGCCCAATTGCATAAGTGTCTGTTTTGTGCAGGTCAGATCTCAATTATGTGTGTGTGTGTTTTGTATAGGTAAGAACCCATTTGTGTAAGTGCCTGTTTTGTACTGGTAAGGACCCAATTGTGTAAGTGTCTGTTTTGTATCGGTAAGAACCCAATTATATAAGTGTATGTTTTGTATAGGCAAGAACCCACATGTGTAAGTGTCTGTTTTGTACTGGTAAGAACCCAATTGTGTAAGTGTCTGTTTTGTATAGGCAAGAACCCATATGTGTAAGTGTCTGTTTTGTGTAGGTAAGAACCCAATTGTGTAAGTGTCTATTTTGTATAGGCAAGAACCCATTTGTGTAGGTGTCTGTTTTGTATAGGTAAGAACCCAATTGTGCAAGTGTCTGTTTTGTATAGGCAAGAACCGATTTGTGTAAGTGTCTGTTTTGTGTACATAATAACCCAGTTGTGTAAGTGTCTGTTTTGTGTAGGTAAGAACCCAATTATGTAAGTGTCTGTTTTGTACTGGTAAGAACCCAATTGTGTACTGGTAAGTGTCTGTTTTGTACTGGTAAGAACCCAATTGTGTACTGGTAAGTGTCTGTTTTGTACTGGTAAGAACCCAATTGTGTACCGGTAAGTGTCTGTTTTGTACTGGTAAGAACCCAATTGTGTACCGGTAAGTGTCTGTTTTGTACTGGTAAGAACCCAATTGTGTAAGTGTCTGTGTTGTATAGGTAAGAACCCAATTGTGTAAGTGTCTGTTTTGTGTAGGCAAGAACCCATTTGTGTAAGAGTCTGTTTTGTGCAGGTCAGAACTCAGTTATGTGTGTGTGTGTTTTGTATAGGTCAGAACCCAATTGTGCAAGTGTCTGTTTTGTACAGTGGTTACCCTCTTATAGGCCAACCCTTCTGCACTGGGAAAGTGGCCTTATAAGACAGGTGGCCTTTCCAGAGGAGGACTGTATTTGTGAGATGTGTATGTATGTGTATATAGTAGGAAAGCTACATATAACTTAAGCAGTTAATATCTTCATTTAAAAGTAGCATTAATTGTTGAAATGTTCTTCTTGTCTTGTTATAAAGGAAGTGATATATGTACTGTCACATGATTTTTCAGTCTTTGTCTGGTACCCTGTTTGTTCAAGGTTAATTGTTTGTGTGTGTGTGTGTGTGTGTGTGTGTGTGTGACAATCCACAAAAACTATTTTTAGCCTATCTGACCATGTTATGATCTCGACAATTATGTTGGTTGTAATTGTGAATTTTACAAAAAAATTCCTCTGAGTGATGCCCAAAGCTTTATCAAAACATTGCTGACCCTATTTCTATCTGACCATGTTATGATATTGACAGTTACGTCGGGTCATAATCCTCAATGAAAAATAAAATAAAAGTCCACTGTCTGAAGCCTAAAGATCTATCAAAACATTGCTGACCCCATTTCCTGCAAACTTCAGTGTTAATGATATAATAATAACTTTAGTGATACATGTACTTTAGCCAACACTTTTTTTCAGTAACAAAAACCTGACATCCAGAAACAGACATCGTAAAAGATAATCGGATGACTTACCTTACTGTAATTAAATATTGGTTCTGGACACATATTAATAATAAAATGTGAGGGGTAAATTTTACATTTGTGCACTAATATGTTGGCCGCTGGTCGCTATAGAGGGGTGGCCTTTCTTGAGGGGTACTTTTGAACACAAACTTGTCAGTGCCAAGGGATTCTGACCATAAAGAGTGGGAGGCCAATGGTCGAGGGGGCTGTTCATGAGGGGGACCACTGTATAGGTAAGAACCCAATTCTGTAAGCATCTGTTTTGTATAGGTCAGAACCCAATTGTGTAAGTGTCTGTTTTGTACAGGTAAGAACCCAGCTGTGTAAGTGTCTGTTTTGTACAGGTAAGAACCCAGATGTGTAAGTGTCTATTTTCAACACATTATTGGCCATATAGGAAATTTGAGCTTCCATAATTAATATAATTTTTGTACTTTCTAATTTTTCATACACCATCTGTCCATAAAAATCATAATTAAATGTATTTTTTACACAGAACTTTCTTTTTTATCAAATCCTTTTGATTTTCATACAAAAAAGTTTCAGTAGATTTATGTTTGTAAAAAAAGATAAAAATACTACAGAATATTTTACAAAAATGAAAGAGATTAAAATCATATACAATTGAGGAATTGATTTTTCACTTGTTTTGTGCATTTTAGTATTTTATATTTGAATCAAGAAGATTCATGCTTCAAACGGCTTTTTAAAAAAATACAGATTGATAATTTAAGTGCATCCAGTGACCAATATATTGTTTGCTAAGTAGATCATATATATATTTGTAAAACTACAGATATATATCAACTTTGGGTAACAGAACTGATCAATTTATATTCTTCATCTACTTGTCCTGGACAAGTATCTTAAAAAAATTCACTTGTCTCACAAACCTTTTCACTTGTCCCATAATTTCAGTCACATAAACTAGATGTATGTACTTTAATCCATATAGAAAAAAACAAAAGCAAAATGTACTAGACATGTATTTCTTAAAAGGGTTTAATTTGTCAGTTTTTCACACGTCACAGACACTATTTGTTTGCCTAATTATGATAGTGTCAGTACTTTCATTAGCAAGAATGGGAAGGAGTATCCTGTAATTTAGACTTTCCCCAACTTCTTCTCTCAAGACATTATCAAATTGACAGAACAAAGTCTTATGCCCTGATCGTATTTTTATAATTACCACAAAGTTCAATGATGCTTTTCTCATCAAGTGCACACAGCATTTAAGAAAATTGTTTTCCATAGGTTGTTAACTATTAAAGAGAGGTCACATTTTGTTTTTCTCAGTTCATTCTCATTTGGTCTTAAAATGACCTTTCCTAGTGCAGAGTCAACCATTCTAATTTACGGGATTTTCTGTACATGCTGGCTAGTGTCATGCATTTACAGTTTTGCACAGGCCTTGTGAGGTCCAAGACTGTCATGAGACTTGATTAGTTCAGTCCTGAAACAGGATGAAGTCAGGTTGGGATTCGATCAAGTGAAGACACCTAATGCATTTTCGTGAATGAGATATTTACTTTTAATGTAATTGAATGATGAATCAATCTGACACAAGTAGCTGACACCAGCTTCATGTTGAAAAAAAAATTATACTGAGTGACAAAATTACCTCACATTACTCCTGTGACCCATTCTGATACCTTACCATATCATACTGTAAGAGACAAGGCAAATAATCCACACCTGATCTCAGGCTTCTATTCTCATCCATTAAGGCACTCAGCTATAATCTGTGGCTTGTTTTACTCCTGATGTATTTTTCTATTCATGAAATCATTGTTGACTTTTCTGTATTGCACCAAACAGAAGTTGACAGCTCCGAAACATAAGAATTGTGCAAATTTTTCCTGATGAGACAAAGTTATGCTCACCACCAACTTGCAGTACTTATCCACTCTGTTTAAAATCTGAAGGTACAAAATTCGCCACCTCCAAAGTGAAGAGCGCTTTTGTGGCACATGTAACTAAGGAGTTTAAATCGATTGGCTCAGAACTTACTATATTATAAAATTATTGCAATTCATGCCATTTCAGTTTAACAAAAAAGTAAATAATGAGTCTACTAAATTTAGTTTATTTAGTTGCAAAAAATGTGAGTAATATCATTTTATGTCCTAATGCTATTTGTGCTGCACTTGATCCCTTCATTCAGGAGGTTTTGAAAAACAGTGTACATTGGTATTAAATTAAAACCAAGTGGACTTCAGCTGACAAATATATAATTCTTCAATGGAGCAGAATTCCTATTGTGGATTTAAGTGAAGGGTAAGTAGAAACAGACCTTTGCATCTGCCACTATTCTAAAAGTAATGATGTAGTATGACTAGTTGATCCTGAAACCAAATTGTGTTGTTCAGACATCTAGTATATGGCTACCACAGTGGCCAGCTTGAATATCTTATTATTGATACTCTTTTGGAATGGAAAGTTGTATTGACGTACATATTTGTCTTTCACTAGAAGACTTCTTATGATGTCTAGTTAGTCCTAAATAAAAATGTTGCCAATCAGACCACCAATATGGCTACTATGAATATTGGCTATGATGGCAGCCATCTTGAAAATTTTGTTATTGCTGCTTCTTCAGAAGAGAGTGTCATGTCAGCCTGTTTTTCACTGGAGGACTTCTTATGATGTCTAGTTAGTTCTAAATGAAAATGGTGCCACTTTGATGGCAGACACAGTGGCCATCTTGAGAATCTTGTTATGCTACCAGTACATATTTTTAATTCTCTCCTCCCTCACATCTCTGAAAAAGATGCAGTGCAACAATAGCAGGTAAGTATTAAAATAATGAAAATAAGTTTTATACTCCTTCTCCCCTCCCCCCCCATTAAAAACTTTCCACCCAATAACTTGTGTTTTCCACCATTTAGTTGCAGAACTTTGTTGATGGCTTACACTTGGTGTTAGGAAGAACCTTATTGGTTTTGTGGTCAGCAGATCAATGGTCAAGGTCACTGAAAGAAGAAAAATGATTTCTACACAATCACATTAGTACTAGATAACCTTCCAGGACCAACCTCTTTGGATGGCTTGCACTTTGGGTAAGGATGAAGCATATTGATATTGGGGTCAAAGGTCAAGGTCACAGCGACTGAAAGAAGAAACGTGGCTTCTGCACAATAACATTAGCTCTGGACCAAACTTTGTTGATGGACTGCACTTGGCATAAGGAAGTTTGGCATCAAAGGTCAAGGTCATCATCTCAAAGAAGAAAAGTGGTTTCTGCAGTTTCATTTTTCTACATAAAGGACTATTAAATATGAGATGGGCATATAATGTACCATTCACTGTACTTTACTTTTACATTGTCCAAATTTTAATTGCCATAGTCATCATTTAACATGTTTAACAACCATTTGCGATTTTAGCAAAATCACTAATGGGAAACTGACTGCTCTGATGGCCTAATAGTTAGAGAGTCAACCTCAGATGTGAGAGGTTGTGGGTTCGAACCATGGCTGAGTCATACCAAAGACTTATAAAAATGGAACTAACAGCTGCTTCACATGGCACTCAGCATTAAGAGGTTAGTGTACTCATCAGCCCAGTGTCAGGATATGTGACTGGGTGGGACATCATGCTACATGTCTGTGGCATGATGCCCCAGTGCTGGACATCACTATAAACTGCCACACTGCAGACATTATAGTGATATGACTGAAAAAGATTTAAAGCTAGATTTAAAATCCAAATTACACACACACACACTTTCCTGCAAAATTGGCCATGGGGATATGTGTGAGTGTCTTTTTTATTAAAACAGTTATTGTATATGAATAAATATGTGACGATGAGTATAAATGCCTTCTGACCGTTAAAGCTGTCCAGATTTTTTAAAACTTCTACTGGGTACTCTTCAGTTTTAATGATCTGTTACCATTACCTGATCAAAGTTAAATTGTAATCATAACGATCACTTACCCAGGTACCTGATCAAAGGGACATTGTATTAAATGTGTACAAACCTGAAGTGAAGTCCGCATTTTTTTGTAATCATAACGATCACTTACCCAGGTACCTGATCAAAGGGACATTGTATTAAATGTGTACAAACCTGAAGTGAAGTCCGCATTTTTTTGTAATCATAACGATCACTTACCCAGGTACCTGATCAAAGGGACATTGTATTAAATATGTACAAACCTGAAGTGAAGTCCGCATTTTTTAAATTCACAGTATCCGATAAATATCATTATTTAATGTTGTCTGCTACGAAGTTTAAGGATTCGTCCTCCCTGTGATAGAGTTCTGAAATCTTCCCTCATCATCTAGTAAATCGATATGGTCTAGCTATTGAACTGACCCCCTTTCCTTGGCCTCACTGACCCCCTTTCCTTGGCCTCACTGTCATATGTAGATGCATATTTAGAGACTGAGCTTGAGCTTTGTAAGTAACACTTGAATCATACAGTGTGTGAAATCTAATAAAGGTTGCATCTGAACACGTCAGTTGTGTGGCATGATCTGTTGTCACTGTACCACACTCGTGGCACAGTCAAGGAGTTGTTTTGTGGGAAAACAAGCTATGGGGTTACGGTTAATTATTTACTGGAAGAGTCAGGCCTCTTCTTGGCAGTGAAAAAGCACACATATTTCTGGCTCAGTCAGAAAGATTGTCAACTTGAAGGCAAAGGGAATGCTTCCTTAACAAGCACTGGCAGAAAACTTATATATGGTATATTCATACCCTATGGCTTATTTTATTACCCAGTTATTATCAACGGGAGAGTACCCTGATACCTGTTGGCATCTTTACTGACAATTTAGTTGATGTTATAGACATTATTATAATAGACTACCAGTTTTATTACATGTTATCAACATTATTATAATAGACACAAGTTTAGTTGCTTGTTATAGACATAATAACAGATTGACAGTTTAATGCTTGTTATAGACATTATAATAATAGACTAACAGTTTTATTACATGTTATAGATGTTATTATAATAGACACACAAGTTTAATTGCTTGTAATAGACATGACAACAGACTGACAATTTAATTGCTTGTTATAGACATAATAATAATAGACTAAAAGTTTAATTGCTTGTTATAGACATTATAATAATAGAGTTTTATTGCTTGTTATAGACATAATAACAGACTGAGTTTAATTGCTTGTTATAGACATAACAGACTGACAGTTTAATTGCTTGTTATAGACATTATAATAATAGACAGTTAATTGCTTGTTAAAGACATAATAATAGACAGTTTTATTGCTTGTTATACTTATAGACATAATAACCGACTGACAGTTTTATTGTTTGTTATTGACATTATAATAATAGACTGACATTTTTTATTGCTTGTTATAGACTTTATAATAACAGATTAACACCTATAACTTTAATGAATTTTCAAAATAGGAACATTGTCATTAAATTTAAACTGTGCATGACTGGAAGAGTTTTTCATTTGTTTTTAGAAACTTTTGGCTGGTTGCATAAAGTGTTTTATATTGTGCAGATATATGGAATTTAAATTTTTTTATTACTATGTCAAATATTTGTTACCATAATTATCATGATCAGTTTTATTGTTGTCATGATCATCTGCATCACCAACACCATTTCTTGATAGAGGAAACTGGTTCTTCTTTTTCAGGCGATTGTGCATCTTAAAGGGTATTTATCCACAAGAACCCAAACACAAGAAAGTAGTTGGGAAGGGCAGTACAGCACCCAAGACATACTACTATAGCAAGGACATCAAGTTTCTAGCACAGGAGCCAATCATTTCCAAGTTCAGAGACTTCAAGGTGAGGAAAAATGGATACATGTGTATTTCAGTTGTAATTCAAAATTTGGCAAGGATTGTTGGGGTAACGAGGCATGTGGCATGGCCTCCTTATTTTTAATCAAATGAATTCAATTATGATTACAATTTTGGGAGTAAATCAATGTAGTTTGGAATTCTTCAAGATTGAGAAATACTTCATTTAGGGAGCATTTTTATTGGCATTGGGTCTTTTCTAACCCAGAGAACACATAGAAAATGGATATCTAGAGTATTGGTGTACAAAATATGTTGATTACCTTTATGCCGTTGACCATATGACCTGATGAAATGTCACATTAATGTTATTTTTTCCTTATGCTAGAAGATGACTAAAAATAACATTTTTAATCTGTTGTGGATAGCATGATGGTAAATAAGAACAATATGTGGGTCACTGACCTTGTTTTTAGTGGTGCATGATAATATTAAATATTCAGTCTTATCCCCCGTGTCAAGGTCACATTCACAACAAGGGATAATTAACTCGCTGCCTTATTTCCATATCGGTCCAATCCTTACAGATATTTTGATTCTAGGTACACACCATATCATACAGTAGTCAAGTTGTTAGTTCCAAGGTCAAGGTCATCTTAAGAAAAATGTCACATGACAATTGTATCTTGTTTTGTTAGTGGTACTCTTGTTGTCAGATGCCATTAAATTTGTTGCATCTGGATGCAATATACAGACACAAAATTAAACTGAAAAGGTTTGACAGAAAATGTAAGGCAGTGAAATACATATTGTTATGTCTTAATTTATTTTAACTTTACTAATGTCAGCATTTTCTAATAACCTGGTAACTCATTGTATTTAGTACCCTTTGTTAATTGGAGGTGGATCATGATTTGGAAAAAGCATGGGGATTTGGTACTGTGCCTTTTCCATTCCATTATCTCATTGGTTATGAATAAAACTTTTTCAGCATTTTGTTAAAAAGCTGAGAAAAGCTATTGTGAAAGGAAATGACAGTGCAGCAGAAAGGCTTCGGGCAAACAAGCCAAAGTACAGCCTTGATCATATTGTCAGGGAAAGGTAAGTGTGAATTATTCATTTATCCATGTCTTTCTGACATGTAAGGCATGTACATACTTTAAAACCATACCTGTACCTGACCTATAGAAAATGTAGACAAGCCATTATGCTGTATTGAAGAAAAGAAAACATACCTGTCCGTAAACTATAGAAAATGTAGTCAAGCCATTAAGCTGTGTGAGAAAAAATAAATAAACTTGTCCCTGACCTATAGGAAATGTAGACAAAGCCATTATGCTTTATCAATGCTTACTTACAGTAATAGACATGAACTGACCTACATGTATGAAGTTCAAAACTTCACGAAATCAAAATTTGTAGGAAACTGTTACAGGTTAATTCTAACTCATCCAATTTATCCATTATATGGTATATCCATAATCTTGAAGCAATAAAATTCATAATGTCATTATTACGCTGTATATTGCAAAAGTTTCAGCAATACATGTATGTTGCCAGAAATGTTTGGATGTAGATTTAAGTCATTTCTGTGACTTGTATAGTTTGAAAAATGGAGAATGTTAATGGTAGTTTTAATGTCTCAGATATTAGCTGTACTTACCCTGCTGAAATTTTCTCGCTCAGACCAAGTTTGCAAAAGTATAGAAAAAAGACAACAGCAAAAATATGAATTGTCAAACTGTTAAATACAAGACTGTGTAGGGCTATTGAATTGTCAAACTGTTAAATACAAGACTGTGTAGGGCTATCCATAAAAGTTATCAACATGTTCTCTGCCCAGCCATAATCCTATGCAATATATTTCCTCCAAACATCAAACTTACAAATTGTCTGCTCAGCTAACCCTCAAATTGAGTATGGTATGTTCCCAGTGAGTATTGTTTGTTCTCAGTGAATATTGTATGTTCCCAGTGAGTATTGTTTGTTCCCAGTGAGTATTGTATGTTCCCAGTTAGTATTGTTTGTTCCCAATATGTTGTATGTTCCCAATGAGTACTGCATATTTCAAGTGAGTATTGTATGTTCCCAGTGAGTATTGTTTGTTCCCAGTTCTCAAAGATCACCTTCCAGTTCATCATTGGATGTCTTAAGTAGGAATGAAATTTGCACCTTTAATCATAATCTGCTGAGGTCATAGCTGAATGATGTGCAATCATTTTATGAATTAATCAGAGTACACTTACACAAATTTTCTTCATTTGCTTGGTACTATTGTCCAAAAAAAGCAAAATCTATTGGACTTTATGGTGTAGAACATTCTGTACTGATTAGTAGTTGGAGCTTTCTTTAATATAGAAATGATAATTTTAGTTTCCTAATGTATTCCTGTATTACTGGCCTTGTAAAGAATACTGAACCATCATACAGGTCATTTATGGCTTGGAAGAATTTCAGTCCCTGCATGTCTCTGACATAGTATTCATTCTTTTTTACCTTATATAGTTTGAATAATTACTAATAATGGTTACACATTTTATGGACTTGTTAAGTTAATAGTGAAAGTATAGGCCCAATGGCCTTTATGTCATATATATATATATATAGTTTAGGTAAATGAATAAGCCTGACAATAGTTATCTTCTTTAGCTATTGTCATGGATAGTAGTACTTAAACAAGTAGGACAATGTTTTTAAATGGAAATCTTTAAATTGTAATTACAGTCATTTCTCAGATGTTTCATATGTTAATATAAATTCTGTACTGACATAAAGAAAGTAATATTTAGACAGTTGTAACATAAACAGAGTTTGAGGAAAAAATTTCAGTATGATATGGAGAGCAGTCTGTTTACGATGTTAAAAAGGGCCATAAATAGCAATATATTTGGAGTTATATTCCTCCGACGGATCCAACATAAATCAGCATTGCTTCAGCCCACTAGGTCATCAGTATTCTTTGGTTTGTAAATACTGTCTTCTCCGATGATTTTGCATTATTGCTTGTATGTAAATCGGCTTGTTAATAGATATCTTCTTGCTATTCTTATTTCAGATATCCAACATTCACAGATGCTTTAAGGGATCTAGAAGATTGTTTGTCTATGTGTTTTCTGTTTGCCACTTTTCCCAAAACTAACGTAACTCACATAGAATTTATTCATCTATGTAGAAGATTGACAGGTAGGTTCAATAAGTATTTCAGGCAGTTTTAAATTTCTTTGTAAGTGTGTGTGCTCCATGAGATTCCTGGTAACTTGGAGAATCAGTTGAAGTGGACATAAATCTATAATTAACTAACCTCTTTGAGGTTAGCTGTTGCAACTTTTCTAGTGTTTCTGTCTGTGTCCATACAGATTAAAGCATATAATTACAGACCTGCCAACCCTCACGATTTGGTGTGAATTTCACGACCCGAGATAGCGATTCACGGATTCATGCCGCATACAAAAAAATCATGACTTCTCAAATTCTCAATCTGCTTATATCGTCAATAAAATAAATTTTATCCCATCATGTGCAAGTCAAAATAGCAGCAGTGGTCACACATACCCATAACTGTCCTGTATTGCTAGTCACGATGTTAGTAGAACTATAATCAGTTGTTACAGTTTGCCCTGTGGGGGCCCCGAGTGGTCTAAAGCGCTGTCCGTTACGGATCACTGCCATCTCACCTCTGTCTGTGTTGGTTCGAGTCTAAGATTCGGCGAATGTGGATATGTGAGAAAGCTTGCCAGTAGCTTCTCGTGGGTCAGTGGTTCTTTCCGCGGATTTCCCGGTTTCTTCCTCCACCATTAATACTGGCCGCCATGTATAGCCTATCATGTGCTGAAAAATGGCGTTAAGCCCCACAACAACAACAACAACAACAACAGTTTGCCCTGTAGCAAGTATTGTAAAGTATATAATCTACATTTAGAACAGAAGTTTTACAAACACTCGTGAAGAAAACCGGGGGCCCAACTGTTGTTTTTTTTTAATGGCACATGTACATACTCATAGCATCTGAAATCTTTTTTAAAACAAATGCTAAATGAAGAAAGCTTTTTCCTGTGTAGGAATTTTTGAGCTATTGAAAGATTTAAATGTATCATAATTTGCTTGAGTTCATAATTTTCCGCACATGTGCTAACACCACTAATCGTTAATCGTTCGACGTTTCATCTTATGGATTAATACCATTTCATAATTAAGCTACACAACAGTTAAAATGTTTTTACCTCCATGGAAAAGGATATGTATTCCACAAAAAGATTGGAGTACGCCAAAAATTGGCCTTGCATTCAGCCATCAAACATCGATGTACATGACACTTTTTGTACAGTGTTATACCATGAAGTTTAGAATTGGGAATGTGCACAGAGGCTCATATCGTTGCTTCCAGTTTACCTGTCATGCATGTACTATATAATAATATTATATAGTACATGTGTGACAGATAAATTGTAAGCAACGATACAAGCCGCTATGGGTATGTGGTAGAATGATATGAAAAGCACACAGCTTGCAAAAAGCACATATATATTGGAAAAATGAAGAGCACCCAGTAGATTTCAGCTCTGGAGTACTTTAAGCCACCAACTCAAGTCCTGCAAGCTACCAATGCTGAAACATTGCGAGTTTTCTTGTTGAATATAAACTGCCTTTCTCAGTTGAAGATCAGCAACAGTGACAGTGAAAGAGTATTTCCTATTGTAAGGAAATATAAGACAAACTTTAGTGCCTCCTTAGGTGCTGAAAATTTGCAACAATTTCAGTCACCAGGATTAAACAGCAGGCAAGAAGCCGGAACTGTTTTGAAAACAAATTTACCATAAAAAGTCTGCAACAACCTCAGATCATGATAAATAGCGTGAAGTTTGTGTATATCAGTAAATTTGGCTGTAAATAAATTTGTACTTGTAACCAGTGTAAACAGTATTTTAGTTTTATTTCAGGATTTTCATATAATGCAATACTGACCATCAAAATGGATGGAGCTAGTGTCATGGCGTAATTTTTCACTAATTGCGAGTCTGGAGGGTTGGTAGCTCTGTAATTATGTACATGTCCCTTTAATGTCAGCCGTTCTTTCTTCATAGGTCCTATGTAACAGTGGATTTCATATCACCTATATCCAGGGTAGAGGTTGAGGGGGGTGGGGAGGTTGTGCATTTTTGGTTAGGTTTTGATTAAGTTTTAGCTCCAGTATTTGGCTCATTATATCAATGCATGGAGTGATGAAACTTGGTGAGGGCATGCATCTTGATGAATACTACATGCTTATCACAAATATAGGTCATTGACTTATATTTTGTACTCTTTGATGTGGAATAAATTATGTAGTTCACATTTATTTCTAGAGCTCTGTTCATGGCATTCTCATCAAACTGTATGATTTATGTATCTCTAGTACAGCACCATTACTACAACAGAAAGATACTGTGATCTACATTTCACATTTTACTGGCTTGGGTTTAACATTAGTTCATGACCAAATATGTTTTAGCACCATGTATATATACTCTTCTTCATGTACACTGTATTTTTGTTAAGAACTTCTGAAAGTGGGACAGGTAAAGGTGAAGTTGTGTTCAGTTTCAGCAAGCAATATTGACATACCTCCATGCCATTTTCATTTCTATGACTGACATTTCTGTATACATGGCATTTGGGAAACAACACACTGCCTAAAGCAGACATCTAATCAAAATGGCTACTCACATCATCAGAGAAATGTACTTGAGCAGATATTTAAGATAGGGAAAATGAATTCTGCCAGACTACTAACTTTTTAAAATGCAATTATTGAATTATAAAAACAAAAAAAAGAAAGTTATCAGCTAGTTTTTTTTTCACATTACCTTTGAAACCAGTAAGTGAAAATGACCAAGCAGAGTTACTAGTTTTTGTAAGGCCAAGCTGTATACCCAAAACTCCAAATTACACCCATGTATCATACAGTGGTCCCCCTCTTATATGGCCACCCCTTCTGCACCGGGAAAGTGGCCTTTCCAGAGGGGGACTAAATTTTTTTATGAGAAGTATATGTAGTGTACGTAGTAAGAAAGCTACATACTTCAGAGCATTTAATATCTTTATTTAATACCTTCATTTAATATCTTCATTTAATATCTTCATTTAATATCTTCGTTTAATATCTTCATTCATTTAATATCTTCATTTAATATCTTCATTTAATATCTTCATTTAATATCTTCGTTTAAAAGTAACATTAATTATTAAAAGGTTCTTCTTGTCATAATAATAGACTTATTTCAACTGAATATGCATTAATAGTTCTTATTGTTGACGTAAGAGTGAAATGTGAGCAGGTACTGTTGTCATGCATATTGCAAAACCATTCAAAAACGTCATTTAAATCTTGGTACGTACATAATTCTCTTCCCATTTGCTCCGTTTTTCCCACTGCTGCTGAATAATCTCCTTATTGGTGACCACGTTGTTTATTTGAGTCTTTTTAACATAAAATTGTTTTATTCAAGTCTTTTCTACATAAAATTTTTCGCCAAGTCCCTCCTCCCCATCCCACTCGATGTAGAGTACAGTAACCTACTTTCTTCTTAAATAATACATCTCCATTTACATGATGACATATTAATGTTTGGTAATGATTTATTCGGATGTTGCTAACTGTATGAGATTTAATTATGCTGATTAAACTTTTGTAGAGCAGACGAAATGCCTTCTTCGTAAAGGAAGCGATAAATGTGTTGTCACATGATTTTTCGGTCTTTGTCTGGTACCCTGTTTTGTTCAAGGTTAATTTCTCTGTGTGTGTGTTAATGCACAAAATCTATTTTTAGCCTATGCTGACCATGTTATGATCTTGACAATTATGTCTGGTTGTAATCGTCAAAGATAAGAACTCGACAGATGTGTAAAGCCCAAAACTTTATCATAACATTGTTGAGCCCTGTAAACATCAGCTTTTATAGATAATGATATAATATTAATCTTAGTGTTACATGTACTTTAGTCAACACTTCTTTCACTAACGGAAACCTGCCATTGGGAGGCATGTATCGACACTAGAGATAATTTGATTACTTACCTTATGTCATGATATGAATTAATTATTGGTTCTGGACACTTTTGTAATAAAAAGTGGCCGCTTGTAAGGGGAACATTTTACATTTTTGCACTAACATGCTGGCCGCTAGTCACGTTAGAGGGGTGCCCATTCTGGAGGGGTACTTTTGAACACAAACTTGTCTGTGCCAAGGGAAGTTATTTCAACAATACCTAAGATATACCAGGTCTTTTTTTATTTAACCAGGTTAACCATTGAGGAAAACCAGGGAAATTCTTTTTCTTTAGAAAATGAACACCACTTCGGTGGCCTAGTGGTTAGAGCATCCTCTTCAGATGCGGGAGGTCATGGGTTCAAACCAAAGACTTATAAAAATGGTACAAGCAGCAGCCTCGCTTAGTGCTTAGCATTAAGAGTTTAGTATTAGGACTGGTCAGCCTGGTGTCAGGATAATGTGACTGGGTGGGACATGATGCTACGTCTGCAGAACGATGCCTCAGTGCTAGACATCACTAAGCGGCCACACTGCCAACATCGTAGCGATAGAAATGAAAAATTGTTAAAGCTATGTTAAAAATCCAAAACATACACACACACTCTTTAAAAAATGCATGAGGTTGGGTAAGTCAGTGGGTAGGTAGGTGCATGGGTGGGTGAGTAGGTATGTAGGTGGCTCTGTTGATATTTATGTAGGTGGGTGGGTTGGTATTTATGTGGTTGGGTAGGTAGGTGAGTGGGTAGTAGTTAGGTAGGTGGTTTCACAGTATGTCAGCACAATACTGGCCATAGAGTGCCTATTAAAAGTTTAAATCTCAAATTTTAAAATTAGTACAAAGTTCAAATGTAAAGATAAAAGATTGCCAAAAAATCTTTAGTTGAAAATGGAGTCAAGATTACTTTAGTCTGAATTTTTCTGTATACTATTTACCTTGGCTAGTGGAGAATAGTGATTGGAGAGCTGAGCTAAGTAATTATTCACTACACTCTAGTTTTTATATATTGTGAAAGATAGTTCTAGTCAGTCATTTTCTTTTCACATCACTGACTGGTCCCTTATTAACAGTAAAATTATGTTTTGTAATTAGACGTTAATTGAATCATCATACATCAAGAAGTAATAATTTAATCAATGCTTTTACAGAATTTTAAATAACATTTTCTATTGCCTATTGATAGAATCAACAACATAACATCATTTGTATATATTCTTTATTGCACATTGGTTTGAATGCATATATCCTAATGCAGAATTTTCTTATTTATTTCAGTTGAATTTCTTCACTATGTAATTGCTTCCAGATCTCTCAGAAAGGTTTGTTCATTTTATGTTCATATGGCTATAAGACCCAGTGAGCTTATGGTTTGGCATTTGTCCATCATTCAACATCCATTTATAATTCAAAACTTGCTCAACAGAATTTGACCAGATTTGATAGAAAGCATCCTGCCATGAATCTCTTTCAAGTTTGTTCAAATGATGTTAATGTGTCGTCAAATATGGCCATTGTTTCTAAAACCAGAAAAAGGCTACACGTGACTTTACAATAACTGTACATTATAATGTGACCAAATTTGTCAGATGATATCCTAGCATGAAGGACTTTGTTCAGATAATGTCAGTCCACTATCAAATATGACTGCAATTACTTATTTTAAGAAAAAACTTTAAACAACTTCTCTAAAATTGTTCAACAGATTTTTTTACCAAATTTGACATGTATGTATCCTGGCTTGAAGGACTTTAAGTTTGTTATGCCCACCTAGCTTTAAATGTGGCCATCCATGCTAAAAAAAGTAGAAAATCCTTTGAATTACTTCTAATACACTGCTCAACAAAATTTGACAGATGGCATCTTGGCATATATAGTTTTCAGTTATGTACACTTTACTGATCTGTTGTCAAATATGGCTGTCATTACTTAAAACAGAAACCTAAAAATTAATTTTACAGCATTCTGGTAATAAGAGCATGCAGATTTATATAAATGAAGCTATTTGCCATCAAAATGTGGCTACCATTACTAAAAATCGAAAATCCTTCAGTCAAATTATTTTCCAAACTGCAAAACATAATTTGATGAAATTTTACTGACAGCACAGGAACTGAGTCTATAAATTAGGTCAGAATATCATGTAGAAATCCAGGGGACAATGCTGGTTGCATAACATGGTTTCCAAGATATGACTTGTGTGGCAGGATCCCAGGGGTTAAGAACAGACCATGAACCCAACCTGACTACATAGATCGGCTTCCTTTGTAAAACCTAGTAATTGTATATATATTAATCATTGGTGGTTTGAACAGCTTTTAGTTATGAATTATGGTTAAGTCTCCAGAGTTTGGAGAAATTCAGGGGATAGTGTTGGTTGTTTAAATGACCTGTCCTTGTTTGAAATGACTTATCCTTGTTATGAAAGTGTTACTATATATATATGGTCACGGAAAGAAGATACCAACATTAATAGACAATGCAGCAACTGTGTCCTCAGTGTTTTTCTTTTCTCTTCACCATTTCAGTACCACATTTTACTGTATTGTCAGAATTGCCTAAACTGCACTGTATTTTAAATTGTAACGAAAACAATTTCAAAAATTTTTTTTTTATCCTTATGCTTGTGGGTGAGATGGTGTGGTGGCTTTCTACCATCTCCGACGAAACTTAGGGTTGGATATTCACAATTATTTATCTGATGAAGCCAACATTTTTTTACACAGGTACCAATTGCAAACTAACATGGGTCCAAAATATGAAATTTGTTAGCGACAGCAATTTAAAACTGTTCTAATAACATGGTCCCTTATATAATAAGATTCACGGTTTGTATACTAAATCAAGAAATTGCAGTTTCAGACCTAGCCCTTGATTTCATAATTATATCTCCATTACAAAAAGGCTTTCAGGAATTGAGACGTCATTTTAATGCAGAGAAAGTTTTCTTTTTCAGCAAGCTATAACACATCTTTGTGAGTTAGACATGTTAGAACTTGAGATGCATTGATATTTTCAGCTGAAATCAGGGCCATAGACCTTGCCTTGAAATAATTGAAACCAAACAGATTTTAAACTCTTATCATCTTATCTGATCCCTTATCAGAACTTAAGTTACTACACAGTAGGAAGTTGGAAAATCCATTACTGACCAATATTCTCATCAAATATATCGAGCTGTATGCTTCTCATAATATACAGTTGATTACCCAACATTGTCGGTATTAAAGGTAATGAAATAGCAGACCATGGTGCCAAAATGTTCCTATCAGTACAACCATCAGATTTTAAAATACCATACACTGATTTTAAACCTGGTATTTTAAAACAGTCCTTATTTAGTAAGTGGCAGGCATCATGGAATGATGATGTCAGTAAGAAGCTACAGTCATCACTCTGATACAAATCATAACCACATTAAGTCATTAGCCTGCAATTATCTCACCACAAATTACATACTGATGTTCATCATTTGGATTTAAGTTTCCTAGACATGATATTACTGACCTCAGTTTGTCCGTTATAAAGTGGACAAGTTAAATGCCACGTCAAGATTGGTCAGAAATGTTGACTTCCTCCCATATTCAACCTAGTGTTTCTTGTGAAATTTTGCCTGACCAAGAAGTCCAGAAGTGAGCTTATCTCAGAATTAGTAATGCCAAACTTTTGTAACCTTGACTGATAAGAAGAGACACACCCCTGTGATCTTTTAAACCCCACCAAGTAGTGACCCTGCACTTCCTCTCCTTCAGTTCTGCTTCTCTGTTTGGGTTTCGAATTTAGGAGGTGTGAAAACAGATGGCACAGAAGTTGCCCCTTCACCTCTCCATGCAAGCCCCTATCTCAGACCTGCCAACTCTTACGATTTTGCCGTAAGTCTTACGAAAATTACCCTTAAAATACAGACTTACAGCATACAAGCAAAAACTACTGGAAAATGATCATTGCCAAAAAATCCAGATAATTGGTTCTTCTTTGTTTTATTTGGATTTGGGTTTCATTTTAGAATTAGTGAAATTAGTTAGGGAACCAGACTAACTTTACAGCAGCACCCCAGACGCTTTAAACTGCACCTATTTGATCATGCGAAGCGTCTGAATGATCAAACTGTTGATTATAGAATTTTTTTTTTTAATGGCGTCCTGAAAGTGATGCATGTTTAAGACAAAAGGGAAAATAAGCCTCTAAAAAAGTGTTAATAATTAACACAGAAGAATAAAAAGGAATATTCAGATTCTTGTGAATAAAAGATGGAAAGTACACGATTACGTTTATTGGACATCACATGCCATTTGAGTACGTCTCGTGGTGGGAGATATGATTGTCGTCGATATATGAAATGGGAAAAGAATTTCCAAGAATTACGTCAAGTTCAGAGATAGCAACAAGCCATTGAGTTGCATAGGGTTTGGAACTAAAGTTTGTGCAGCTGTACTAGTGGTAAATAAGGCCTACGCATACTTTACAATCTTTTCAGTTAAACATAATGTTATCGTCTCTGCATCGAACTTGTAATTATGTTTTCCCGCTTTTCAGTAGCAGTTACTGATATTTTGTTACATCTTACTGAAAACTGGTCAATCTTACGGAAACAAATTGGCTACCTTACTGAGACGGACTCGTCGGGGTTGGCAGGTCTGCTATTTGTGTACAACACTGTTAGGGGCCTACCAGAGAAGGAATGATCATCAACAGAAAGACAGCAGGGGTAATTCTCAGCAACAGTGGCAACCTTTCCATGGTCAGGTGAGTTATAGGCAGCCATATGCCCCTAAATTCTTCATTCAGGCTGTGATGGGAGAAGAGAAAACAAATTTGTTGCCCCCCTAAGCCTTCCACCAAGTATCATTGACTCTCTTTCTCACCCCTGCCCACTGGTGACCCTCCTATGATTGCCAGACTCCTGTTATTCCAAAGTGTGGATCAGCCTATTTCTCATAAATGATTGGGTGATCCAAGTCATCCTTCTTAATGATGGAGATCCCAAGCAGTCCCATGATAGTGAATGTTTTTTAAAGGGAGATGGAGCTGTCATTTGCAAGGTGCGTGGTTGGGGTAGTCTGTAAACCATATTCCCAGGTTTCCATTCCAGACTTTTTTTATGGTTAAGAAACCAAAGAAAAATTGAGACCTGTCATAGACTTGAGTAGACTCAATCAGCTTATTACAGCGTTGAAGGGGGCCCCAAGTAGTCTAAAGTGCTCACCATTATGGATCATGGCCATCTCACCTCTGTCTGCGTGGCTTTGAGTCTTTGGTTCAGAAAGCTTGCCAGTAGCGTCTCGTGGGTCAGTGGTTCTTTCAGGGTTTTTCCTGGGTTCTTACTCCACCATTTATACTGGCCGCCATGTATAGCCTATCTTGTGCTGAAAAATGGCGTTAAACCCTACAACAACAACTGCCTTGAAGTTCAAGATGGAGACAGCAAGGTCCATCCATTTGTCTGCCTGAAGTGTTGAATCCACAAAAAGTCTCAATGTGTCTGCAGTATACTTCCATATACATATTAAAACAGTGTCATGGAAAAACTTTGCTTCATCTGCAACAGGATAGTGTGCCAATTCTGCACCCTTCCATTCGGCATCAATCTCATCCCTTGGGCCATCACTGAGACGTTCAGTACATTCCACACAGCGATGACAATATACCTGGATGATATACTGCAAAAACATTTGGGAAGTTTGGGTTTGGTTCACGATGTAAACAACCATCTCAACCTCATTTCCCTCATTTAGGCCAGATAGTCAGTGTAGAGAAGTCTGATCTCGTCCCTCGGCTAAACATTTTGCCATTCTAGGTATGAGCGCTAAAAAAGGATTGTACTGAAATAATACATGCCACATCTGTTGAGGTGATAGTGAAAATGACTGAAATATATTCAATCAGTCGGCTGCATCATCACAGGCTATTTATTTTCACTCTGACTTAACAGGTTAACTTCAGGTAGCCACCAGTCAGATTTGCCATTGTTAAATGTGTGTCTGTTTATTCCACTGAGGCTATTGAAGTAATGAGCAAAGCTTAACCCAAACAACAACCAAAGATTTTTGTAAAATTATACAGCAGTGTGTCCAAGATGAAATTAAAAAATAGATTCATCTTCTAATTGCCTGATATTTCAAAACAGAATTTTATGATCTGAAAATAGACTACAAAGTCTCATGTTGAAACTCCTCCCCTACTAGCAAGTAATAAAGATCTAAGATACATATTTCCACATCTAAGTATAACTCTTATTTTCCAGGTATTTATTTCTATAAAAGGTATATACTTACAAGCAGATGTTCAAGGAGAGAAAACAACCTGGATTGTTCCTCACAGAGTTGGTTACAGTGTAAGTGAAATGTGATATGTAGAGAATATCTCAATTTGTTTATTAGATACAAGGAAGTGTTTCACAGATTGAAGTGGAAGCAATGTATTGTTATGAGTGGCAAAAGACTTCAACATCAGGTGTGAAATTATAGCTTATATCAACTTTTAAACAATCTACATTTTCTTTTTGTTATATATTTTACCATAAACTTTAATGGATTTCTTCCATGTTAGTTAACCGATGTATTATTATAGCAACCAAAAGGAGTTCCAGACTTTTACAATAATTTAGGATGCTGACACTTACTAATCTATCTCTTGCATATAACATATTTTGTCAGATTAAATGACTTTTTTCATATAAAAAATGAAACCATTTTTTTTTTTTGTCATTAGCAAGTTGTGTGGATTGATACAGTGACATTGATGGGGTCGGGTATAATCATCACAGGATTTGTTTTCAGCAGATTTTAGAGTACTAGCTTTAAAGTAATGACATTAATCGTTGTACGTTTATCTATTAGGATTGCGCATAATTTGTTTATTTCTGCATTTAAACTTGAATTTGCTGGCCTTGGCAAACTCTTAGTCTTGCTTGGTAACAGATGTTGCACCCAGATTTCAACTTGTTTAATAAATTTTGAAAAAAATTCAATCATGTAAGAATCTCTATTACCATATATACTCACTTATAAGTAGAATCCAAATCCAGACTGCACATATCCAGATCTGCAATTACATAATCTAATAGATCAGGGTCTATGGAGTTTTTAGGAGTAATCATTAGAACAAGCCACATAGACTGTAATCTGCCAGTACATTATGCAATGACAGATCAGGCTTTATTTTGCACACTGTTGGACTCGACTTATAAGTGTGTATGTATGGAGATAAACAGACTTAAATATCACACCTGAGTTATTTGTAGTAACACAGTGTTATAACTTGTATGTGTAATACTTACAGATTCTATTTGTTTCATAACTACAATGACGTTGCTTGATAGCAATAATGAAGTGTTTATGATACTGTTCTTGGCAACCATATATAAGTGTTCCATGTTGTAAGGGAGAGAACCTTTTATGGAGGGATGCTTAAACAAAACTATAATTGTAAAACATTGTGTATTTGATGATAGAAAATCATGTTATAATTGAAAACAAAATAATAAAATTAAAACAAAGTATGTATTTGATGATGAAAAATCATGTTATAATTGGAAACAAAACCATAATATTAAATATTTGATGATGGAAATACATGTTATAATTGAAAACAAACCATATTAATAAAACAAATGTATTTGATAATAGAAAATCATGTTATAACTGATTCTCGGCTTGGAAATAAAATGAAGTGAAATAATTAAAGTAGCAATGTTAAGACAGAATTTCACTATGGAACACTAATATAACAGTGGGATTAGGGACTACTGTATATGTCTGTGCTAGTTTTTTTTCGATAGGGTGACTTGTTATGTTTATGACCTGGTGCTACGACACTTAAAATATGGAATTCAGACATGTTCTTTCTCTGTCAAACAATGATATTAATTACACTTGTGTTTTTATCATAGCATCCAACAGATGTGGACTACAAGATTATGCAGACATTCGTGGAATTCTACACAACGCTTCTTGGTTTTGTTAACTACAAGCTATTCCACACCATCAATTTACACTACCCCCCAAAGGTGAGTCACTCCTTTGACCACAGTAAGATATAATGATGAAGTGCTTAGTTCATACATATTTCTGTTTAGTGATCTGGTTCTCATTATCAATGGAAGATTTAGGTAAAATGTATACATACGGGTTTAAACCATTATTTAAGCCATTATTTCACACGTGCATTAATTTATGTGTCAGGGTTTTTTTTTCCATACATAAAGTCTGATTAATAACAACTAGAGACTGACCTCCAATAACATTCACAGATGGGGAAGAGTTTATTTTCTCACCTTTTGTTGTTGATTCTGAATTGTCATTTTTGACAAAATCCTAAGAAATATACTGAACTATCTTTTACCAACTTTGATGATGATAATTATTTCATGTTAACCAAATAGGAACCTACTTTTTTGTCTCTATGGTTTGTTTACTTTAAAAATCCAGAGTTGCTGATGCCTATGATTTCACCTGTGAATTTAACATTTTTAGTTTATATTAATGGTTTCTATTTATTTTTTTTTACAAAAAAAGCATTGTTCCTGATTACTTTGATGTGGCTCTAAATTTTCTCTCTCATGTAATAAAGATTTTGTTGCCATCAAATGTTCCCAGATTATGTAAGACTACATTTAAAGTTAAAATCATATTTTGCTGTACAAAAGTTGAATCATTATTATTATTTTAATTGTTTTGAAACGTAAAATTTTAGTTTCATTTGCTTAGAATATGTTTATTTTCTGCTTAAGCTGGAACTTGATACAAAGGAAGAACATGTGCCACATAGTAAAAAGACAAAGAAACCAAACAGATTTGCTGAAAGGGAAGCTATGGAAGAGGTTGGTATTTGTGGATGATTTTTGGCTTTATGGGACGGCCTGTTGTCCATTGTCCATGAGTCCATTAGCACAACTTTGTTACCACAAACCTTGCTAAACTTCCTCGAGAATTACCACACATTCATCCCTTTGAAAATCCAATATGGCTGCCATGGTGGCCATCTTGTTATCATCACTTATCCAGAATGGAAGGTCATATTGACATGAGGATTTCACTAAAAGACGTTTTATGATGTCTAGTTAGTCCTAAATGAAAATGGTGCCCCTAAAACATCGAGTACTGCTGCTACAGAGTACATCTGTCTTGAAAATCTTGTTATGACTAATCCTTCTAAATGGATGGCCACATAAAAAAATAGTTGTTTTCAGGGCAACCCCCTTGTTCATCATACTTTCAGCATAAACTTAATTTTTCAAGACCTTAATTTTGCCTCACATGTTGCGTAAATGCATCCAAGTTCTCAGAATTTCTAAAGATAGGGCATTATGCATAGTGACCTGTCTGTATACAAATGAAAACTCTGTAACTTCACTACTTTTTAACCAGTTTTATGTTTATATCAAGAAGAATGATGTGTTTATTTCAGCACAGCACCCTTCCTTTTGCTGGAAATATTTTGTTATTGAATTGACATGGCCGATAATAGGTTCCTGTCTGTCAAGAGTAGATATATCAATAATGTTCCACTCAACATCATCACTGATATTAACCAGTTAGAAGATGACATTTGAAGAAGTAATATATTCATCAGTTATTCCTGTAGTACCTTCACTGTCAAATGTAATGCAGACTTGTGTTTTTGTTTTAATAGAGATAATTGCCAACTATGGGTATAATAATATGAAATTCCCCCCATTTTTAGTCTTATTTCAGATAATTCAGAAATGACTGATATTAACAATTTATAGTTTCATCCAGGAAGCACCCTTGCATGATTTGCATAAAATGTACGCATGCCCTACAAAAAAAAGAACAAAATTCAATGCACCAAAAGTGATACAAATAAAATGGACAGGGTGCATTTTTTTATCTTTTACCCGAGATGTTTGTGTCAATCAATCATTAAATATCCTTATTTTCTAAATGATTCTGTCATAAAAATGAATAAATTCCATCTAGCAGTCTTTTCCTACTGCACCTATGCTCAGCCTGGCTATCTTCCCCATATACATTTACCTATATATATGTAACTATTGATCGTCCAGAATAAACATGTTTCTCACTATGTCCCTTAATGTTTTCACCTTAGAATTAGACCAGTAATCTGTCCATTTGTTAGGTTTGCCAGCATATTTTTCTAGAGACAGGGGACCAGTCTAGGCACAGAACGGTTGTAACCTCGGTACAAATATTGAACATTTTTTTTTTCAAATAATGTATTGAGGTAAATTATAACTCTGTTTAATTTGCTTTTGTTATCAAAGAAAATCTGTCATCTCAGCAGTTTTTGTAATCACATGCTACCAGCAACATCATGCGATATTGACATAGTGCAGTTTGAATTGGTATGAGTGGCAGAGTTTTACTAAGAGGAATATACGAAATGGCGGATAACAGATTTCTTCTCTCAGACTTAGATTGTGACAGCTATTAGAATGGCCTTAGAAATCATGATTGCACTGAACAAGACAGAGAATCCTATGAAAGCTGAGATGAAAGACTAACCTAAAATGAAACTTCTAATTAAGATTTGTATTACAAATGGTGGAGCCATAGAAGAAACAATTCATGAATGTGTTCCAAGAAGACTGGAAATGTAAGTATAACTGGCTAGAAGATGAGTCAGATGAAAATAAAATGTATTGCAACTTATGCAAAAGTTCCAAGAAATATAACTCCATGACAGCTGGATGTCAGAACTTCAGAACCTCAACTTTAACACTCCTTACCAATCACATTGATTAACATCAGCCCTTAGATATGATGTTTTGCCATCAGATGATTGTGCATAAGGCTTTACTGATGCAACAGCTTCCATGTACCCTCAACAAATCACTTGAAAACTAACAAATTGCAAGGACTGATGACCATGATGTTGAAGAAGCAGACAATAGACGTATTTAACTTTTCAATGCTGTTTGTATCAGTAAAGAAGGTAATTTATTTGGTTTTTCATTGAAATATCAGGTAAAATAGATCATGTAGTTGATCTCACTTTATCATGAGGTTAGCCCATTATGAGCACACCATTGGCCCCCCCTTTTCAATTGAAGGGGCCAACTGGCCCAATTTTTCTCACTTCTGGCTGAAACACTGAATTTAACATAGATATGTGTTTAAGGTCCAGGCCTCTTGATTGGTTTCACAAAACCAGAAAACATTCTGACCTGTCTGTTAGGCTGTGAATTGTCCAATGTGTATGTATTACAGAGGCTGGCAGCTATGACTCAGTCCCTCAAGACCATTGATGCTGGAGGAGGTGAGGATGAAGTGGAGCTGGATGAATTTCCTACATCAGAGGTTAGTATGTATATGCTCAATTATAAGTCCAAATCCAACTGCCAAAAATATAGACCCTGATATACCAACCAAAATGTACTTGCAGGTTAGGGTTGTTTATTCTACTGATTATTCCTAGCAGACAGTTTAGACCCAGATCTGCCAGAAAATAATGCACCAGCAGATCTGGGTTTGTAAAGTTTGCAACTTCTAAGCAAGTATATATGGTAATTTTATATATATTGTTATGAAAATGAACAAAAGGTGTTAGAGATGGAAGCCATCATAAGTATACACATTTTTTTTATATTTCTTGAACCACCCCCTCTAGCTGCATCCAGAATTGGAAACCTTTATCATCATCTACTTTTCCTCATGGTGCATCAACCTGATCACCCTCTCTTAATCAGTGTAGATGGACTTCATGTTACAAATGGAACCAATAGACTGATCCAGTTATATCAGTATAAATGCAGATATAAAATTCTGTACTGTAGCAAGGTTTTAGTGAGCCCCGTATCGATCTTGCATCACGTGCCCCTCCATCAACAATTTTTACCACTCTAGAGTTCATACTTCTCATGAGATTTCCATAGCTGCCAACCCTCATGATTTTGGCGCGAATTTCACTACTTTATACAGCAATTCACGGATTCATGCTGCATGCAAAAAAATCACGAATTCCCCAATTTTCAGTTATTTTAAATTTTCCTGTTAAGTGCTTGTCATGATATCGGTAGTTGCCAAAACAGTCCGGTACTGCTAGTCGCAACATGAGTAGAACTATAGCTGATTTGCACAGTTGGCCCGGTAGCATGCATTTTAGCTTATTTTAATTTATATATATAAGAGTAGCTTTACAAATGCTTTTGAAAGAAACCGGGCCTAGCCGGAAATTTTTTCCACGTATGTGTCACCAACACTGATTTGAATTACTGGACGGCATTGCATCTTGAAAACGTCTTCACCACCAAGGAAAAAGAAAGCGATTGCACAAAAAGTGAGGTTTAGTTTGGAATATACCAAAAATTGTCCGTGCATTCAGCCATCAAATACCGATATACATCATGCTTTTTGCACACTGTGCCACAAATTTTAGCATTGGGCATGGTGACAGGGACAATGTGAGGAAGCAAATTGGTAGCCAAATGTACATAGAGGTTGGGAAACTACATGAAGACAGCTTTTTCGAGTGTTGGAATGTTTTAGATTGAAAAATTATCATGTATCGTAATTTGCTCGAGTTCACAGTTTTCCCCACATGCACTGACACCACTGATAGTTCACCGTTTGATGTTTCATCTTCTGGATTAATACCATTTCATAATTAAGCTACACTGCAGTTAAAATGTGTTCAGCTCCAAGGAAAAAGATTTGTATTCCACAAAATGTGAAGTATAGATTGGAGTACACCAAAATTTGGTCGAGCATTCAGCCATCAAACATCGATGTACATTATGCTTTTTACACAATAGTGTGCCACAAATTTTGCAATTGGGAATGTGCACATGGACTGGTATTGTTGCTTACAATTTACCTGTTATACATGTACCATGTAGTAATATTATTATATAGTACATGTACGACAGATAAATTGTAAGCAACGATACGACCCCCAGTGGGCATGTGGCAAAACGTTGTGAAAAAGCACACTGCTATAGCACCCCTAGCAGATTTCAGTTTTTGAAGTACTTTAAGCCACCTACTCAAGTCCTGCATGCTACCAATGCTGAAGCATTGTTTGTGAGCTTTCTTGTTGAACATAACCTGTCTTTCTCAGTTGGAGATCAGCAACAGTGACAGTGAAAGATTATTTCCTGTTGTGAGGAAAAATAAGACAAACTTTTTTTTTAGTGCCTTCTTTTGCAGACTATGATGTCTGCAGTGTGGCAGTTTATAGTGATGTCTAACACTGAGGCATCATGCTGCAGACATGTAGCATCATGTCCCACCCAGTCACATTATCCTGACACCAAGCCGACCAGTCCTAACACTAACCTCTTAATGCTGAGCGCCAAGCGAGGCAGCTGCAAGTACTATTTTTATAAGTCATTGGTATGACTCGGCCAGAGATCAAACCCACAACCTCTTGCATCCGAGGCGGACACTCTAACCACTAGGCTACTGGAGCGGTCCATAATGAAAGAGATAACTCCAAATGATGATAGATAGGCTTTCTGATTGGATAATTTAAGTGTGGTATTAGTTATTAAACAGATTCCAGTCACAACTCAAAGTGGAGAAATTCTGACAGCAGTTAGGTTAGTTCAGACAGATCAATTAAGGGTAGAACCTATTCTAATTGTTTCTTTTGCGCAAAATTATCTCCAAAATAAAAAACAAAGGATTTGATTTCCACTGCCTTTTATGATAAATATAATAAAAAGCTGAGATTGTTACATGCAACAGGTAATTTTATTAATATTTTTTCTAAGAATGAATTTAACAATAAATTTCAAACAGACATGCGGAGATTACAGCTTAAATAACTTTGCATATAATTTTATTTACATGTAGTCTTTTACTTTGCTTTCAGTTTCAATAATTTATTTTCTTCTCTCTTCCTTTTTCTCTATCGTTTCTTGAATTTTTCTTTCTTTTTGCCCCACTTGTATTCTTTTACTCTCAATAACCTCGTCACTTGTTAGAAGCCTATGCAATGCAATGGCTTTTTGTCGCACGTGGAAGAAAAACTTTGTCTGTTGCCTCATTCCAGTTTGCACCTGACAACTCTACTGTTCCTGTCTCATCTGCTGTGGTTATTATCTCAGTATCACCAAGGTATTAGGTTTAAAATAAATTGGGGGTCATCCACTGCTCTGTCCTGTGATTGTTCATGTGATGATTTGCTGGTGGTTGCAGTAATTCATTAACTGCGTTAAATAATTTCTTGATTGTTGCTTGCATCTGATCAGGAGTTGCTGATTCGTCCATTAATTCTGTATCCAATGATAGCTGTAGATTTCTGTTTCCATTTAGCAATTGCGGTTCATGATCTTTACCATGAGCCTGAACATGACTATTTTTCTCTTCTGAGAGTGGGATGTCTGTTTGGCTCTGATGGCAGAAATGCAGTAGCTGGAATGGCACTTGATTTTAATGGATAGATTCCACATGCTGAGAAACTAGGGCAGATATATTGAAGACTAAAGCTAGATTTTGCAAAGAGTTTTGGAAATGTCCATTGATTAATAATGTTCATAGAATGTGCAGACCAAAATTCAGAGTACACATTGCTGTAAGCTTTATTAAACGGTCCAAATACGGACCTGTTTAGAGGTTGCAGGTAATGGTTACATTGAGGGGGGAAGCTTACAATGTGGACATTTTCTTCTTGGGCACATTCTAACAAGCCAAGAGTTTCATGGAAGCCGTGCCAATCCAGTAGAAACAACTGAGGTCTCTGAAGACAACAGTTTTGGAGTAAGATTTGCTGAAACCAGTACATACATAACTCATCATCTATCCAACCATTTGCTTGAAAAGCCCAGTAAGTATTGGCATGGGCTTCTGCAATATTAAAACCTTGAATGGCTTTCCTCATCTTCCCCTTCACGATGGGCATAGGGGGTCATTTTTCTACCTGTGACGTTAACACATGCCATAATTGTGAATCCGAATTTTCCCCAATTGACCCTAGCCATGGGCAGGAAGTAGGTAATTATGCACACTTTATCATTGATAATATGTTGTGAGATGCAGCATTGCAAGACCCTGACGGGCTCCCAGGCATTACTTGAAATGCATAGACAACAATCATGGGACCTGACTAGGGGTGAAACAATTAATCGATATATTGATGTATGAATATTTTTTTTCCATATCAATACTTGTATTGATATAAAGGGTAAAGAATTTATACAAACTGATACTTACACTATGCAAGTTACTTTATTCCTCAGCATTGGTGAATAATAATTAGTTATTTGCCTTTTTATTCTTTCAATTGAGAATTCATCTGAGATGGCAGTAGCAGGCACAAGCAGTAAAGAAAAGTAAATGACAACACCCACTTGCCTTCAACAAATTAGGAAACACAAGGTGGCTAACTCATTAGTTTCAAATATGCCACCCCCCTCACCAATCCCATGCTGATTACATCATGGATTTTTATGCTCAGCCACTGATAAATATATCAACATAAAGAAGACATTCCAGTTACCCTTGTACAGTGTAAAATACTTTACTGAAAATTTAATAACCACTTTTATGCGAAGTTTGACAGTTTCTTTTCATCTTGTCTGCTGGCATTGAATATGAATGCTATGCATCAGATTTGTTGCACAATGAAATATGTTACATTCCATTCAGATTGGTGGTTATTGTTTGTTCAGGATCAGAGTAAGATAATAACTACCAATCAGAACTAAACAGCTTATTTACTGCATGATGCACCAGAAGTTGTGGCATCCAAACCCAATAGAAATAGATACTAAACAACATAGAAATAGAAATAGATACTAAACAACATAGAAATAGAAATAGATACTAAACAACATAGAAATAGAAATAGATACTAAACAACATAGAAATAGAAATATATACTAAACAACATAGAAATAGAAATAGATACTAAACAACATAGAAATAGAAATAGATATTAAACAACATAGAAATACAAATAGATACTAAACAACATAGAAATAAAAATAGATACTAAACAACATAGAAATAGAAATAGATACTAAACAACATAGAAATAGAAATAGATACTAAACAACATAGAAATAGAAATAGATACTAAACAACATAGAAATAGAAATAGATACTAAACAACATAGAAACTTCATGGCTGTTTAAGGATCTATAAAGTACGTAAATTGTAGATGGAGAATAAGTCGTATTTTATACTGATATATGCAATCAGCAACTGAAAGTACCAGTGGGGTAAAAGAAAACTAGCACAATCGGCAAGGGGGCAGATTTGAAGCTGCATAAGTTATAGTCACCATTTTAATTTGTAGAAAGGGAGTGGTTGTTTTCAATAATTTTGTTTTTCACTCACAGAAACAAGTGTCTGTGTCTACAGCAATTGTTTTGCTTCTGCAGTAGGTACAGTGTGATGGATTTGGTTGTTACTTATATCCATTTGGAGTTGATCAAGATTTTTGCTTGCATGAGGACTTGCATTACTGCTTGCATGAGGACTTGCATTACTGCTTGCATGAGGACTTGCGTTACTGTGTCTGTTTTGAAGATAACTCTCTACCACCTTCCAGATATAAGTGAAGATATTAAATTGGTAATAAAATGTATTTAAAACATTCATGCAATGCAAAACAAAGGGTGTGGTGACCAAGATGTGCCCAGCACCTGATGAAATGTAACAACCTGATATGGCCTAAAAGGTTGAATAAAAATCAGAAACCTAACAGGTTGTCTGCTTGGAAGTATTTTTTTCCCTTATCATGGATGAACATCGCATATAAACAGATGAAAAATGGCATCTGAACAGATGATAAATCTATGTTTGTAATCGGCATACTCGAAATAAAACTAATATGTCAACAGATAAAACAGTATCACTCCACCACCAACACATTTTTAAGATGAAAAGACCATGAAGTTGATATGTATCATAACGTAGGCTGTGTATTATGATTCATATTGATATGCTGCAGAGGTGAATCATTTCACCCCTAGACCCAACATTAAATCCTTCCAGTAAAGGTGGAGAAGCACAGTATAACCACCCACACAACAAAGCCTTGGCTTAATTGGGGGATACGTTTGCTGTACTCAGACATTTATCCATCAGATACATTACCTGATCACATTACTTTAGGAAAATTTTCTTTGCTAAATCAGAATCCAGCCCTTTTTGGATAGATGGAAATCCTTCTTTCTATCTATATATTTTATAGACAAAGGGAAGCAGCTCTTACAGGTTAACTCCCCTTTCTACCCACTAGGTGGCAACCATTATACCCAGTTTCAACCAGTGCTTTTTTCTTGAGTGACATCTTAAAGGATGCATTTTGAGAACCCCTACCAGACCTCCCTACAAAATTGAACATTCTCATTGATGTTCTGTTCATGATTCAACTCAATAACACCAAAAATATGTTTGGTTACCTAGCGGCTTTGAGGGTAGATAATTATAATTGTGTTCTGGAAAAGTGTCTTCCCATTAATACTAATGTCATTGTCTCTGTGGCATATAGATGGCAGGGCTGGATTCAAGAGGTGGTGAAGTTTATTTCCAAATGTAAATGTAATGACTCTATGGTCTTAAACTTAGAAACAGATAGAGCGAAAACCAAGAAGTTTTGTGTTATGTATATTTAATTTAATTGTTTGTTTGTAAGTTTTAAAATTTTTTAAATTCCATTACATACTGTTGTAATGTAACATTGTTTACTGGATTTGACATTGTCCAGAATTGATTTTTATTTTTTACTTTTATAAACAACTAATAATAGAAACATTGTATCTAGTTCTTGACCTTGTTCCAATCAGTGACAGTTTTGGTAAACAACTTTTTTATTTTTATTTTGTTATCTTTCTCAGAGTAAGAATCATTAAGTTGAGTCAAGGTCATACCTGGACTACGTGACAAGTAGCATATATCGATTGGTACAAACTTCTATTTTTTCTAGAAGAAAGAACTTTTGATCCTCATCCAGGAATCTGTTTTGCATCTTAATTAGTCGTATAACTGATGTTTTTAGTAAAGGTTTTTCATTGGGGTTTAAAACACTTGACACGTTAAGTTGTATTATGTTGTGACCAGTTTGGGTTGAATTTTATTTTCTTCAAATTGTTGAATTCAAGTGATTCTTTTCCCTGGAAATACAAAAGTGCGCTGACAAAATTCTTGGATAAAGATATTTATTAGAATTTATACTGAATTCAAAACTAGAATAATATTTTCTGTGATTCAACAAGAGACTGTTGACACAGCAGCACTTCACTGACCACAACAGACGTCATCGCCTTCAATTTCAGATTTCTTCTGGATTAGAACTCACTTTCATTCAGGACTTTTTATTACTAGGACTTCTATCTTTTATTCTTGGATTATTTTTGGATTTAATTCGTAAAACTGTAAGTTCTTTTTTCTTAATTTTTCACTTTGTATTCTCGGGAAATAAATTATTTGTTAAATTTTACAAAGTTTGTTGTCTTCATTCTTTTCTGTTACTTATTTCAAGTGTGTAGACTCATAACATTTGTCAATTTCAACAAATAATTTATTTCCCTAGAATACAAAGTAGAATATTAAAAGGAACTTTGAGTATGGTGAATCAAGTCCCAAATAGTCCTAAAAGTTTTATAACAAGTCCAAAAGTGTAGAGTATTGCAAATGAATTCCAGTGGTTTTCCAAATGAACTCCAGTTTTGAATATGCTGATGTTCCAATAGCCTGGAATAGTTTTGATGTGCCAAGAATCTTGATGTATCACAGTGATATAATCCAAAATGTCCTTGAATGAATTCACTGTAATCCTAAAATAGTGATTTAGTCCAGAAATATTATTGAGTACTTTGTAATTCCAGTGAATAATTTACACACCTTAAAATTGATTCCACTCTGACTATTAGTAAGATATGGAATGAGTAATTCTGAAGTCAATCTGATCAAAATCAGATCTCCACCATCCTACATGAAGATCTTTCAGCTGCTTAGGGGTCAATGGTCATGTTCTGGTGACATGTGACATTACCATAATTGCTAACTTTGTCAGCCAATCAGATGCAGTCTTATACCTTCGCATTTGGCAGACTGAGCAGTATAGCTGAAGAGCATCACTGTGTGCGGGGTTCAAACCCCAGCTGAGTTATACCAAAGACTTATAAAAATGGTACTAACAGTTGCTTCACTATGTGCTCAGCATTAAGAGGTTAGTGTTAGGACTGGTCGACCTGGTGTCTGGATAATGTGACTGGGTGGGACATCAGGCTACATATCTGTGGCATAATGCCCAAGTGCTAGACATCACTATAAACTGCCACACTGCAGACATTGAAGCAATATAAGTGGAAAATTGTTAAAGCTACGTTAAAAATCCTAATCTCACACACACATTTCCATTGGCTCATTCAAAAGTCACTAGAACATGACCCCTAAGCAGTTGCTATCAGATCTTCATGTAAGAGAGTGGAGATCTGATTTTAATCAGATTGTTCTGAAGCAAAACAAAAATCTATGTAAAAAAGCTAAGACACAATAATAGAACCAGGATGAGGGTCATTTTCTCATCAAATTCGTGAACAACTTGCTTCTAAAACATTCTTAATTTCTAAAAATAATCTGGACCTTGAACTCGACATCTGTAAACATGTTTACCTCCAAGTTATAATGATCTTAAAATATAATCTAAAATCATAGACAGATATTAGTAATATGTTGTTTGCAAGATAACAGGACCTTAGTTACGTAGGCTTGACTTCTACACTCAATTATGGACAAAGGCCAATTACAGAATACAAATTAAATATACCTTGCATATAATCATGGACAAAAGCCAACTCACAATACATATTAAATATAATAACAATGTGATTGGGTAAATATTTTGGAATGACACAATTTCCTTTCCACAGCACAACTTTACCTTGAATTTATGGATTTGAACTTAATTTGGTGTGCAACATTTTGTTGATTAGGTCTCAGATGAGTTTAATTTTAAAACATCTTTGTTTCGTCAGAATAATTGCTGAAACACTATATTATAATGTAGTGGAGTGATGGCGCTTTTTTCATATTGTGGGGGGCAGAGGGAGGTCAACCTGTAACATTGCTGTTGAATGTCAGCCAAATGTCATGTGCAGCTTTAATTTCTGGACACCTTGCACGAGTTTAATCATAGCATTTTTATCGTCTGTTTGGTCATTACCGTTTTTTATCATCTGTTTGATCATTAGCATCTTTCATCATCTGTTTGATCATTATCAATTTTATCATCTGTTTGATCATTAGCATCTTTTATCATCTGTTTGGTCATTAGCATCTTTTATTATCTAATCATTAGCATCTATCATCTGTTTGATCATTAGCATCTTCTATCATCTGTCTGATTGTTAGCACTTTTTTCTCTTTGGTCATTAGCATTTTTTATCATCTGTTTGATCATAGTATGGGTCAGTATTGTTGAATGCTACACTAATTTCCCAAAAGTTTCTATATGTGAGGCCTTGCCAAAAAATTATGGTAAGTGGGGCTCAATGTCATGGAATCAGATTTTAACATTTATGTTTAACCAGATCTACCCATCTTTTGTCCAGCAATGACTTGGGGACAACACATGAATGATCCACCATTTACATTTGGAAAGAACCTGTAAAATAGAGTGCTGTCACACAAATTCTTTGAGTTTAAACTTTTGAGTAAAATATTGCTGGAAAATTTTTTTGTTCCATGTCATTTCAGTCAGATGATCCAGACAGAATAGAGCAAGCCAAGCTGGAGGCAGAGAAGTTGAAAAAATTCCAAAACCTTTTTGCAGGTCTGAAGTTTTTCTTAAACAGAGAAGTTCCCAGGGAAATTCTTGTCTTTATAATCAGGTAATAAATGAATAAGGAAAAATTTTGTCTTAAATATTTCGTAGTTTCAGTCATTTGTAATGATAACTTGCACACCTGCCAACCCTTACGATTTTAATACACCTCTCCCTCGATAACTCGCACACATCGGGGTCCAAAAACACAGACCGCACTATAAGCGAGGCCGCGAGATACCGAGGGACCTCCAAAAAAACCCGCTAGACATAAAAAAAAACGCGTGGTTGGGGTTGGGGGGAAGGGGAACTGGGCTTTTTAATGGCTGAATCCTCGTTTTATAATCGAGTTGAGAAAAATCGTCAATAAAGCGCTTTTTCTGATGAAGTTGTTCGTTATTATCTCTATATCACATTTATTTTCAAAATGTCCAACATCTGAAAGATTGATAACATGGTTGCAACTGGTTTCAACAACCAAACACGGTATGCGAGATCATTTGTGTACTACGTCACGGCTTTTTGTTTTGTTGATTAGTCTGGTTCCCGGAGTGTTGTATAATAGTATTTTACAAAACCTGGAGTCTAAGGGGCAGGGAACCAGACTAACTGTTGATACACTAGCAAACAATATTCCTTTTTATCAAAAACACGTAACATTTATTTCATCAGACAATCATCTAAGTCGAAACTCAATTTTTGTATTTTTCGCTTAGTAAAATATTCATGCTGTGATTTCATTGCAAAAGTAATAATGAAACTTCTTATCATGCTTGAGGATATCTCTACGTGCGAATTCAAGAATTCTCTGAAACTCGTTTTTCCCACAACGGTCCGTATCTGTGAAACAAAGCTCATTATTTTACGAAGTACTCATTTCGCTTGGCTGCCTTGCTATCTTTAATCACATTTATGATTGAGTAGGTAATTTTTAAGGTAGTTTAATTAGATATGTACACAATAAAATGTATCACAGTGTTCGATTGATCAACTAAAATGAGTTACCCAACATACGACCGGTGCCACTGGTTCTTAAGCATGTAGGATTTGTATGCCTTTTGACTTTTTTTCAATTCCACCTGCTTTATTTGATTCAGAAGACGTAACTACCGTGATAATAGAAAAGGAGGCCCTCTTTTTATTTAGTGCTACAGTACAACAAATGCTTCTGCTAGTCCGATTCAAAACACAGTGGGCACTTAATTAGATTCTCAGCAAAGCGCTCGCAGACATAGCTGTTACAGCAGATTGACACATTTTACGTTTAATTACAAGAGGACACATTGCATTTATGATGATTACACTTAAAAGGAACTAAAAGATAGAACTAAAAAACAAATTTCAATTGATAAAAAAAAAATTTTAATTGGTATTTATTTATTAAAGTACTGCCTCCACTTGGCATAAGTGACATTTTCATTGATCGAAATGTCCTTGAATATTGTTAATTGCAGTTTACTACGAATGTCGTTTGAAAAGAAAATGTAACAAATTATATGACTTCTTATTAAAAGTTGTTATTTCATAATGTTGATTAAATTTCCAGGTCCTGTCTACCGTTTTCGACGATAAAACGAGTGGTATATCAAGTTTCTGTTACCAATTTCGATCACGATTTTCTTCAAGTTCAACCAATAGAGATCAATTTTTTGGTATTTTCTGGTTTAAAAATTGGGATCCACGCCTGACCCCGCGTTATAAGCGGGTTCGCGAGTTATCAGGGCGCAAGTTATCGAGGGAGTGGTGTATATGGTTTATGAAATCTACCCTTAAATTATGGATTTATGAACGAATGGCCAAAACCAATATTGTTGAGGTCAAATCCATATATTGGTTTGCTGAGGTCAAATCCAGATATTGGCTTGCTGAGGTCAAATCCAGATATTGACTTGCTTGAGTTTGTTTGAGATTCAGGTTAGATTCTGTGGAGTTAGCCCAAAAAAACCCCTAATTTGACAGGAGGTATCTTGGACATTTTTATCTACATATGTTTCTCATGCAAAACATGTGCATAATGAAGCTTTTACATTTACATTATAGAATTGTCTGGAAATGTCATCCAGCAAATGGAAACAACTTGAAGGCAATGGGGACAATCAACCTCTTAAAAGTCCAAATGATTGGCACAAGAGTATTAAAGAGAATCTTCAGATGCTATGCCATTTTTAAAAAAAAAGTAGGAAAGGTGACAGTTAAAATTTTGGGGAATTGTCATTATTGCCCACAGCTAGAGAGATGATTGCTGCTGATATTAAAACAAAGATTATGTTGAGTTGATAGTTCTAGCGAGAAGCAGTTGACCTCCATGGGTTTCGGAACAACAGTTTCTGATACTAAACTGGGGGTCATTAAGTCCCAAGTGTACTTCATTGCATCAGATCATATTTCTAAACCTTTCAAAAGCACAATTTTTTCAATGTGACAATTTCAGTATGTTATATTTTTTTTACACTTTCCTAAAACTTCTTCTTCTTGCCGATATATATTGACTGCCTTGCAGAGGTTTGCAGGTTAATATTTGTTTCAGTAAGCCAGGATGGTTTAATATTGTTAAGAACCACCTACATTGGAAGCAGGACAAAATTCCTAATTCTGGTTGTTGTATTGGAGTTTTCTTTATTGGACAAATTTCCATATGGAGATGTTGTCATTCAGCTGATATGAGTTTCAGCTGTCATAAAATTTGAAGTTTTACTACAGCTTTAATAATCTTACTGTGTAGTGAAAGAAAATGTGAAAAATCGTTAATTTACAGTTTGAAAGGGAATTTGACTTGACACATATTTGTGTAGAAAACGATACTTAAATCTACACAAAACAGTTTGCAGATTTGGAAGTAATTTAACCACCCTCATGGAAATCAGTAATAAAATTGATATTTTCTTTCCACAAATAAAAGTAATTTAATCTGTGATTTACACAAATACTGCATGAACTATTATAAATACACATTTGAGTTTTAATTTAATATGCATCCATTATGCCTCAGAAAAAATTGTTTGGTTTTCTTGTGTCTGACTTTAGTATCATATACATTTTATATATGAAAGTATAGCATCTGTTAATCATCATTTGAAATGATATACTTTCCCAGGTCCTTTGGAGGAGAAGTTTCGTGGGACTTCACAGTAGCTGTAGGTTCAACATATCCAGAAACAGATGAAAAGATCACCCATCAGATTGTTGACAGACCAAATATTCAAAAGCAGTTCTTATCAAGGTAGATCTTGAAGTTTTTACTTGTTTCTGTCCCATACTTCAGTCCATATGGAACAAATCAGGTCATGTCTTTCTTTAGGCCAAAAATCATCTACAGTGTAATTGTCTAGGTGGCTTACAAACTTGAAATGGTGTTTCTTTATTGAATAAGTTCTTGGATCACGTTAATGTTAGGAAATAAGCTCCACTACCTTGAGCAGTCTGGAAAAGATGGAAATTTCATCTTTTTCTCTCTATAGGCCTTTCTAAAAACATATTTACTGCTCCTTCATGGAAGTGGCAGGTAGGCCTAATGTTCTGAGTAGTTAGTATCCAGCATGGAAGATGGTGTACAAGAAAACAATCTTGAAAATATTGTTATCTCTACCCAGTCGCAAATGGATAGTTATGTCAAAATGGGTTTTTGCCAATTGAATTGTTATGATACCTAATTGATACTAAATGAAATAGGGCTGCCCCAATGGATATCTTGAATTCTTGCTGTTACAACTCAATCTGAATGAAGGACCATATTGACCCAGGGTTTTCACCAAAAGATTTCAAACGACGAAGTCTGCTTGGGCCTAAATGAAAACTGTGCCAATCTGATATCCAGTAGCTATCCTGAAAATCTTACTTGTGCTGAAAAATATCAGAGATGGTTTCAGCATTCAGCAGTGAAAAGGATAAAATAGTCTTAAATTGTGTGAAATTCTTTTCAGCCAGTAGAGCATCAGTCCCTTCCAGGTACTCTTGTTTGTTGCTAATTGTCCTTTCAGGATACAGTAATGAGAAATTGCTAACAATACAAGAAATTCAAGGTCAGCAAGGATGAAAACAACAGTTGCCTTGCTTATGCATGCACCTCAACAGCTCCTTTCAATGTTTGTAGTTCTTGAGCAGACTAGGTCCTCTGTCCTGCAAACAAATTTTTGAAAGCTAGAGAGAAGAAGATGAAATTGGAATTTTCAGAGTGGAATGTCTTGAGCCTCCACCTGAAAATCATATTCTGTTGTGAGCATAGTGGCGGACATTCAAAATCCCATCATCCCCTCCAAAGTTTCCCCAGAGAGGGTCATCAGCTACAGTGCCATCTGGGCAGCTAGAGAAGAACAACTTTGTGGTGCCAGATGCTTGCTTGCTACACCAGTCAAATACATTTGTGTCATATAGTGGGAGGATAATGGAAATGACACTGCCATTGCTTTTATCAGGCAAGGTTTTGCCCCTCCATTCCTTGTGCTCTTCTTATCCTGCATTGGGTTTACCAGAAGATTATTTTCACTATGTTTGGCTGCCTAGAGGCCCACAATCCTGAGCATGGCCTTAGGGTCTGTAAGACTGGATGCATGGGGCATGAAACTGATCTGGGCTATTTTTTTTAACAACCATCATCACCTAATGTCTGCTTCTATGCTTTTTTGATATGTTGTACATTAAATGGAAGCTTTGCCTGATGAGTATAAACTTCACAGAGTGCTCATGGAAAATCCTGCTTCACATCACTCTGCCCTACCATGGAAAGGCCAGGGTTCAGTTTCTAAGATGCAGTGGAGAAAATTTATTTGATTTTAACTCCCTCTTACCACCCACCACCTCCATCTACAAGCCAGAACTATAAGGTGTAGGCCTTGATAAACATTGAGGGTGTAGGCCTTGATAAACATTGAGGGTGTAGGCCTTGATAAATGTTGAGGGTGTAGGCCTTGATAAACATTGAGGGTGTAGGCCTTGATAAATGTTGAGGGTGTAGGCCTTGATAAACATTGAGGGTGAAAATGAACATCCTTTTTGCCTAATTCCGCAGTCTTCTAAGATTTCTGATAATCTCTCAGACAAAAAATAACCCACAGGGCATTTCTCTTTTTCTTGGAAAGCCTGTTACTGGCATAGTATTCTCGCACTCAGATGCACACAAAGTCAACATTTCATGTCCGAGTAAGAACATTGTGGCAGTACGCCCTGGTTGGAGGGGTGGAACTGCTAGAGAATTTGGTCTATAATTACACGACTCATTGCTCACCATTCCTCAAGTTTTACCATTTTAGGAAACACATTTTCCAGTACCCAGTTTTAGATTTATGTTTTTTAATGTAATGAAATGTAGACAAAATTAAAATAAAATCTGAATTCTTCTGACTTCATCACAAAATTTTGATTTGTTTGTTCCTTTGCTATTTTGTCGGATATCAAAACTTGAACTTAAGTTTGTACCATGCTAAGGTGATTGGAGTAGAGCGCCTTGACCAGGGAGACACCATTGCAACCAGCTGGGACAGAATTCAAAGCAATAGCTTTCTGGTCACAAGTCCAGCATGCTATCAACTGAGCTGCTGCACTTTCAAAAACTGAAAAATAATTTTGCTTTCTGAAACTAATCATCAACTCCAGTGTAATGTTTAAACCCTTATGTAATCATACCAAGGAAGGTACTACACTGTCAGGTAAAGGTTCAGTGCTACAGTAAAATCGATTAATACACTCAACATAAGCCTTCCTAATGTGTTTTTTCTTTGAATAACATATTTCATTTATCAAATGTCAGGATTCACTTTTTTATTTCAAAAATATGCAACAGTTGAGTGTAGCCTTCCCTTTCATTCTGTCTATTGTTTGTATGCACAAAGCCATTTTATTTCTCCATTAATTTCTGACATCAAGTAATCTGTGCATCCTGTCAGTACTTCTTTCTGTTTCTTCACAGGTACTATGTTCAACCCCAGTGGCTGTTTGACTGTGTCAATGCCCGCCTTTTGCTTCCCGTGGAAGACTACTTCCCAGGGGCCACACTTCCCCCTCACCTTTCCCCATTTGTTGAGGAAGGAGAAGGGGACTATATCCCTCCAGAAAAACAACAACTGCTAAACAGACAAAGAGGATTAGACTCAGGTATGTGTGAAATTATCAGTCTGTCTTTATTGTAAGCACTTGTATTTATTACAGTATTTCTTACATTATTTGAATAAATGGTAAATGTCCACATTCAAACCACTCAGTGAGGCTGGTTCCTAACAGGATATGTATATTCATTCCTATGTTGCATTTTGTTTGGGTTTGTTTTCAAAAATATCAAGCACTTTGGTATATTACCATGAAAGCTCAGGGTCCCATGGTAAGATTTCAAAATAATGCAGAATTCCCAGTTTTAGCAATTTGTTACTTAAAATTTTATTCCTATATGGTCTAATTCCTTACCAAAATGTTTGGGCTATGCTAATTCCTACTTGCCACAGTAAAATTCAATCACTTTGTTAAACCACAGACTCATTAAACCACATTTTCTTTTTAGTGGTTTACAAGTTCACTGAAGTTTATAAACCACAATCCTGATTGACATCTGCCAAAAGCTCGTCTCTTAATCCTGGATTGTAAAGAAAAATAATTTTGTAAACAGATTGACAGTTCAGTTTTCACTTTTAAAAAATTTTGACATTTTCAGTTCAGTAGAATAGAAGTTTTCAGTGAGTAGTTTTATTTTTGATTTCATTTTACATCAGTTGTATGACTAGTTCAGTGAAGTACCCCCAGATGGTTCATATTGGCACAAGGTGGTCTTAGGGAGACTACTACACAATAGCCCTAATAGTTCTATACATGCCAACCATTACGCCTTTTTTTCACCAAATTACATTTTATGCTGGCGTGTATATGGATTACTCTTTTTTGGTAAATTAAAATATAAAATTAAAATAAAGCAGTAAACTGCTACTTAGTTATCAGACCAGTCAGTACTTTTAAACAAAATGGAACCAGTTGTTATCTGGAATGCTTTATGGTGTGAGTTGTGAATGTTTTACGATGGAAAGTGTCAGAGCAGATGGATTTATTTCAAACTTCAAAACATGTCAGTTAAAAAAAACGGATAAATCAGTACCACTTTACGAACTTTCCAAAAAGATAAGAATAATGTACTACGGCACTTTGAGTACATGATCATGCTCATTACAGAATTCCAGTCATTCAGTGAAAGTTACATATGTAAACTAGTTAAAGTGAATGCTGAATATAGATAATTTTTTAGCATATTTTGTGTTTGTATTCTAATTTTATTCCATATGGATCTTGTTCTTTGTGACAAGAATTTGACCAGCTGCAGAATCAGGTCAGTAGCAAAAATAATTGTATATTTTTCATATGAGCTGTAATTCTGGCATGTGTATATAGGTTACACATTTTATGCCCAAATTACACTTTTTGCCTCTTGTAATAGCAATAATTATGTTTATACCTCTCAAGGGGTTGGCATATATGTTCATTTTGGACTGCAGAGGTGCAAAGCAACAGGCCTGTTGCCACGTTATCAAGGTCTTTGGGTGGTTCAGCTTTTCATTTGGTATTATATAGAACAACATGCAAGACAACAGCAACAAATGAATGATTCTGTTTTGCAGGGGTTGGTGAAGAAGACTCTGAGAGTGAAGAGGAGGAGCTGGAAGGAGAGGTCAAGGGTGATAGTGGTAGTGCTGAGGAGGATGAAGAGCAAGAAAGTGAGGAAGAGAAGGAGGAAGAAAACTCAAGTGACTCAGGTAACAGCATGAGCCATTTAACACATGAACCATTTAACAGTCTTGGAAAATGTATTATTGTGGAGCCCACCTTGGATATAGCAGTCACTTTGGCTTCCATGAATGTATCCTTCTATGCCTCCACTCTAGATTAAGTTCACTGTTAAAGTTTGAAGATTTAGCTCTACTGGTCATTTAAAATAAGAACTTGTAAGATGGTCTGTTGTATATCGTTTAAAATAAGAACTTGTAAGATGGTCTGTTGTATATCATTTAAAATAAGAACTTGTAAGATGGTCTGTTGGATATCATTTAGCATCTGTCCATCAGTCAGCACAAGTTTTTTATCACTACTCCTAAACTACTGTGATGATTTCCTGAAACTTTATACACATGCATCCCATGGGGTTTTTTTTATTAAAAAGAAAATGGTACAACTCGGACCTCCATTGTGGCGATCTTGAAAATCTTGTTGTTGGTCGTAGCAAAATGCGATTTTACTGGTTGGTCCTATGTGAAAATATAACCAGTCTGATGTCTAATATGTCCACCACAGCGGAAAATCTTGTTGTTACTACTTCCCCTGAACAGACAGTATATTGACATGGAGTTTTCACCAGAAGACTTCTTATGATGTCTGGTTGGTCGGAAATGAAACTGGTGCCAGTCTGGTATCTAACTGACCCATGGAACAAAGATTGTGTACTATGTTTTAGCATTCTAGAATATTGTAATGAAAAATATATGCCAGGCATGCTATTCAGGTAAAAAAATTTCAAACAAAGCTAAAATGAAACTTAATAATGCGCTCAAGCATGGCTGACTCAAGCATTGTTCTCACCGTTTTGACATTGGCTGTATCTGACCTTATGGAAGGTTTATATCATTGTGATTAATCCTGAACTTTGGACAGTAATTTAGGGTCCATATTTTGGCACAATGACCTTTCTTTACCCAGAATAGGGCGAAGTTGGCAAAAATAGGGAGATCTTAGTACAGAAAGTTCAGAATAATAAAACTTATGTTGATTCAAAAGTTACTGCTTTACTTAGATGATTAATTCATTGTATTGAATAATGGGGTGTGTGGAATCACATTAAAACAAGGAAAGGCAAGTTAGAGTTTGCTTTTTGGGCTTGTGTAAGCAAAATAACATACTAAGGGGTGACTCTTGCACCTGAATTGCCTTCAGCCATTTACACTGTAATTAAATGCTGACAATGGTGTATATTGATACCATTATCTGGTGACAATACCAGAATCATGAATATCTCTAACTAAATCTAAATTTTTATTTGAGATTTTGGTGATTCAAGAAATAATGTTGAGAAGATTTTCCCTCCACCAAGCGAAGTCTTTTTTATAGAAATAATCATCACCTGTGGCATTCAAACACCCCCGGCAAATGTGCTAGCTGCTAGTGTGAACCAAGCTTTTAACTAGATGAGAACACAGATCCCAACTTTCAGTGTTGTGATGCAGAGAAGATATGGCCCCTGATTTTCTGTACTCCTAGTTTCACATGTGAACTTACATAGGAATATTGAACATCAGTTAATATGCATTTTTATATTCATGAGATCATGGAGTAGTTTGATTTCCAGCCGTCTGCTTCCTGTGGGATTTATCGTAAGGATATAATATCGTGGAGTGGTGGCCCGTAGATCATTAATTTGGTGGAGTGGTGGCCTATAGATCATTAATTTGGTGGAGTGGTGGCCCATAGATCATTAATTTGGTGGAGTGGTGACTCATAGATCATTAATTTGGTGGAGTGGTGGCCCATAGATCATTAATTTGGTGGAGTGGTGGCCCATAGATCATTAATTTGGTGGAGTGGTGGCCCATAGATCATTAATTTGGCAAAGTGGTGGCCCATAGATCATTAATTTGGTGGAGTGGTGGCCCATAGATCATTAATTTGGTGAAGTGGTGGCCCATGTCTAAAAACTTTGGTTTATGTACTCATGCGATAGCAGTAATCATTGGATTTCAGGTGAATTTCTTGTACAGCCATATAGTACTAAACTCTTGCATCAGTTTTATTGCCATCATTTCACTTACTTTTGTGTGGCCCAGTATTGTAGGATACATGCTATTCTGTATTTTTCAGAAGAAGAAAATGTAACACCACCCAAAGCAACAAAGAGGAAAAGAGAGCAGGCAGACACAGAGAAAAAGAAGAGAAAATCAGAGGATGATGTATGTTTTTAATATGTGAACTTGAGTGGGTGGATGGGAATGATAAACATGCTTAACACTACTGTCATCAAAGTTGTGGATAAAACTTATATGATGTCAGCATAGTTTTTATGCCAAGAGGGGGTATATACTTGCATTGGGATTCATGTATTTTATTGGTCACTTTTTCATATTACTTATGTTGTACGAGTATTATGCATGTTAATTTTTCACCCTGTATCTATGGGTAAAAAAAAATAAATCTGAGAATATATTTACTGTGTGTGCAAAAAATATTTCATTATCATAATTTGTTTTTGCAGAATAACCTGTTTATTTTCATTGGGCCTCAAGTTTGAATGATCATAAAGTCTTTAATGTAAAAATGAAAACAATTTTTTATATTCCCACCAAAAGGTGAAGTGTATATTGTGAAGACATCCATCCATATGCTATTTTTGTGAATGTATGCCTTTATGTCCATCTGTTACCTTTTTGTCTGTCTGTTACCTTTATGTCTATTACATTTTTGTCTGTATGTTACCTGTATGTCTGTTTATTACCTTTGTGCCCATCCGTTACATCTTGACAAGATATTGCAGTGGGCAGAGCTGTGCTTTTCCGCATTCCATTACCATTTTACCACCGACTTGATATCAGCCTATTGTACCATATAAGTTAAGATTTGATATAAGTCTATCCATGAAAATGTATATTTACCAGATTTTGAGGCGCTTAGAGGTTAAAGTGAACCTAATCCATTCTAGAGCTTATTTTTGACCATAAGCTAACATGTTTTCCTTATATTAGGTACATCAGGGACAAATGTTGTTTTTTTTTAAATTGGATTTACTACAGGTCGTAGCAAAGAGAGATCACTTGTGCAGGTCATTAGAGATATGTAAATTTGACTGGCTTGCTTGTGTACAGATCAACTAGTGAATCTTAACTGCGGATGCTTGATCTGATCAAGGACTTGTGTTTTGTCTAAGTGCAATTAAATCCTCCCCTCTTTATCAGGCA